>CAUYRT010089906.1:0-28060 GCA_963574885.1 Lepilemur ruficaudatus
ACCAGCCTGAGCAAGAGCGAGACCCCGTCTCTACTATAAATAGAAAGAAATTAATTGGACGACTAAAAATATATGTAAAAAATTAGCCGGGCATGGTGGTGCATGCCTGTAGTCCCAGCCACTTGGGAGGCTGAGGCAGGAGGATTGCTTGAGCCCAGGAGTTTGAGGTTGCCGTGAGCTAGGCTGACGCCACGACACTCTAGCCCGGGCAACAGAGCAAGAATCTGTCTCAAAAAAGAAAAAAAAAAAAAAAAAAAGAGCAAGAAGTGAACCAGAACGCTGGCTTCAAGATGGTGATAACATTGAAAATAGCATTTAAAGCAGGATCCAATTTGCAAAAATTCAGATTACTTCACTGAGAGAGGCCTGTGTGTTCTGGGGGGAGTTAAGATGAGTCCCATGTGAGCATTCCACGCCATAAATTCAATAATCATGATCTGGATGAAAAATAAAACGTGAGAAAATTTTGTAAACAGAGCGGAGAATTCTACCCACCATTCTGCAATGTCACTCACAGGGTGCACGCCCAAAGCGAGATGGAGTATGCCAACTTGCAGTTCCTTCCCTCTCTCCCAGATGCTCTTCCAGCAAAAAGCCTCCAAAACCCTCCCAGTGTGTGATTACTGTTTCTATTATTATTTTAAACAACACGGCTTCTAAATGCAAGCATCTGCTTCCCTAGATGAAAGTACAGCGGACTGGTCTAATACTAGAGAGAAAATCTGACTATATTGGACTCGTTAAAAAACAGCAGGCTCCATGATCCCTGGGAACGTTCTGCCTTATCTCAATTTTAATCTTTTAAGAGATAATAATTAGAGGAACAATCTCATGGCAGCTGCCAGCACAGGCTCCGGATGCAGAAGGCGTGGGTTCCAAGTCTGATTTCTACTGTTTGCTGGTTGTGAGATCTTGGGAAAGTGAATTTGAATCTGTTTTTGGGCTTTTCGACTATGGTAAGAGGCCAGTAGTAGCATTTGCCCCCAAAAGTAGTTGAAGAATCAGATGAGGCAAAGATCTCCTGAAACTGTTATTCTGTACCAGTGATTCTCAAACTTTTAGGTCTCAGAACTCACTTATACTCTTAATTTTTTTTTTTTTTTAGAGACAAGTTCTCTCTCTGTTGCCCAGGCTGGAGTGCAGTGGTATCATCATAGCTCACTGCAGCCTCCAGCCTCCAACTTCTGGGCTCAAGCAATCCTCCTGCCTCAGCCTCCAAAGTAGCTGGGACCACAGGTGCCACCATGCTTGGCTAATTTTTGTTTTTGTTTTTTTTGCAGAGTTGGGGTCTTGCTGTATTGCCCAGGCTAGTCTCAACCTCCTGACTTCAATGGATCCTCCTGCCTCGGCCTCCCAAAGAGCTGGGATTACAGGTATGAACCACTGTGCCCAGCTGAAAAGTAATCATTTACAAAAAAAGTTAGGGAGAATAGTGGCACTGTTTTACATTTTTGCAAATTCATTTCGTGTCTGGCTTAATGGAAGACAGCTGGGTTCTCCTATCAGCGTCTGCATTCAATCTGCTGTGACATCAGACATCGCGTAACCTCTGAAAACTCCACTCTCCATGTGGGAGAGACTGAAAAGGCAAATGGCATCTCAGTGTGATGATGGGAACAGTTTTGACCTGACGGTCACCCTGCAAGGCTCTTGGGGACCCCTGGATGTCTGGGGACCACCCTTTGAGAACTCTTTTTTTTTTTTTTTTTTTGAGACAGAGTCTTACTCTGTTGCCCGGGCTAGAGTGCCATGGCGTCAGCCTAGCTCACAGAAACCTCAGACTCCTGGGCTCAAGCGATCCTCCTGCCTCAGCCTCCCGAGTAGCTGGGACTACAGGCATGTGCCACGATGCCCGGCTAATTTTTTCTATATATTTTTAGTTGGCCAATTAATTTGTTTCTATTATTAGTAGAGATAGGGTCTCGCTCTTGCTCAGGCCGGTTTCGAACTCCTGACCTTGAGCAATCCGCCCGCCTCGGCCTCCCAGAGTGCTAGGATTACAGGCGTGAGCCACCGCGCCTGGCCCTGAGAACTCTTGAGTTCCCTAAAAATCACGGGGCATGAGGAGGTAAACCCCAAATGAACCACTCCTCAATTTAATCCAGCTGCTATCTGACAGCTGTCTAGGTGCCGGGCACCGTGTTTGCACAGCCATGGGGACACGGTCCCGCCAGGCACATTGCATGCGTGTTGCAGGTACACGTGCGTGCTTGCAATATATGTGCCTGTCTGCCCCGCTCTAAGATGAGCTCTCTGGGGACAAGGGCTGGGTGCTTTTCCACTCTGTGTCCCCATGGCTTGGCAGCAGGAAAAGAGGCACCTGCCCACTTAGAGCCGAGTGCCACCTCCCCACTGCAAGACTTCATCAAGGAAAAAAGAAAAGGCAGTGGAATCCCAGATGGTCCTTAATGCTCCTTCCGGAACCTGCAAGAGCCCTTCGGCGGCGTCCCAGGGAAGGAGGCTGCTGGGCTCTGAGCACGGAGCACTTTAGACCGGGCTGCAGACTCCGTCCTCTGTGGCCCTGGCTTAGCTCTGTCCACCCCGTGCACTTTCAGACAGAAACATTGTCTCCCTTTGGGGCCACGAGGAGATGCTTTCAGCAGCAAAGAACAGGCCGTGCAGGAGCCCTAGGTGACGCCAGCCCTCCTGAGTCCCAGGGCGCATGAATGCAGACCTGCCACCATGCATGCACGGGCGGGCGGGCGGGACACCCTGGGCCGGGGCCCTGGCGCATCGTGGCACGAGCCACTACGCAATCGTAACAGCATGTGCTGCCTTGCCTGGTATTCGGGGAATCTAAATTAATCCCATACGCCGGACTGCAGACCACAGCAGAAGCCAACCCCGGCTGGGCAGCCGGCCACCCCATTCTCCTCCACACCCGCCCGCCGTTTCCTTAGATCAGATTTGCCTTTTATAGCCAGGCTGATGTGTAACAGCTGGAGGGGGCTAAAGGATTGGAGGAAGGAGCTCTGGACGTGTCGGGTGCAGGAGGTGCGCGGCAAGTGCTACGCGCAGCGGGGCCGGGGGAGGTCGTGGGTCCCAGGGTCTCGCAAGGGTGGAAGGGCAGGGCCGGCTCGGGCACCCGGCCAAGCACTTCCTTCCTTTGGGGCATTTAGGGCTCACCACTGCTCTGCAAGGCAGGGGAGGCATTGCCCACCCTTTTCTTATTGAAGAGCGAGGTGAAATATTTCACCCAGTGTCACGCAGCACGTGGCATAGCTGTGCGCCAGAAGCAAGAACCATGTTCTCTCCTTCCCACCAGGATGGCAAGAGGCATCTGTCACCCCAACTAAAGGGGGAGCACTGGGGCCAGGAGGAACAGGCACCGGGCAGGACAGCGGTGGCTCTCGGGGCTGGACGTTCCAGGAACCCAGCGTCCCAGGGCTCAGAAATGCAAACACAGGGCCGTGCACTGAGAGCCCGGGCTGGAGACCAACCAAAAGCACGCAGGGCTCACTCTTGCGGGGTGGCGGCTAAATTTAGGAAACCCAGCTATCCCGGGAATGCAAAGCGCACGAAGCCGTTAGCAGCAGCCGCTGCACTTAGGAGGATAATGGGAGTCCATTTGTCTTAGCTGTTCACAGATTCCGTAGTTTCTCATAGGATGTTAGAGCCGGGAGGAATTTCAGAACTCATCTCACCAAAATTCATTTTGCAGAGGGGGAAACTGGGCCCGTGAGTGAGGAGTGAGGAGTGAGGAGTGTCTCTGTTTGGACACGCTGAGAAGTTTTCTGTCCCAGACCTACAAACAATGGCGTGAAAACCCCGACCCATGTCATCCTGGTGCCCAGGCAGGGTCTGAGTGTCCCAGCACCCCACGTTCAGGGACGAAGCATGGTTTGCTCCAATGCCTTTGCCAGCCAGAGACGTGGGACAGTGATGAGAACAAAATCCAGGTATGACCGTGTTAGGCCACGTGGGTCCAGGAATGCCCCAAATCCGGGATGAATTAGATTCAGTTACTGTGGCTGTTGTAACAGGTCACACTCATTTGGTGGCTGAAAAACCGCAAATGTGAAACCAGCCTGAGCAAGAGTGAGACCCCCACCTCCACAAAAAAATAGAGAAATTAGCCAGACATGGTGGCTCACACCTGGAATCCCAGCACTCTGGGAGGCCGAGGCAGGAGGATTGCTTGAGGCCAGGAGTTCAATACCAGCCTGGACAACAGCAAGACCCTGTCTCTACTAATAATAAAAATTAGCTGGGTGTGGTGGAGTGTGCACCTGTAGTCCCAGCTACTGGGGAGGCTGAGGCAAGAGGATCGCTTGAGCCCAGGAGTTGGAGGCTGCAGTGAGCTATGGTTGTATCACTGCACTCCAGCCTGGGCAACAGAGCGAGACCCTGTCTCAGAAAATGAAACAAAACAAAAACCCAATGAAAGTGTATTCTCCACAGTTCTGGAGGTCAAATGTCTAAAATCAAGGTTAACAGAGCCGTGCTCCCTCTGAGGGTCCCAGGGGGGGCTCCTTCCTGCCTCTTCCAGCTCCTGGGGGCTCCTGGCGTCCTTGGCCTGTGGCCGCATCGCTCCTGTCTCTGCCTCCGTCTGCACCTGCCTTCCCCCCTGTGTCTGTCGGTGTCCTCTGCCTCTCTCTTAGAAGGCCAATTGTGATTACGTCTGGGGCCCACCCGGAGAACCCAGGATAACCCGCCGTCTCCAGGGCCTTCATTGAATCACGTCTGCAACCTCTCTGCCATCCACGGAAGGGGACATTCACGGGTTCCAGAGGTTCAGGAGCTGGTGTCTCTGGGGACCGTTATTCAGCCTGCTGCAAAGTCTCTCTCCGGGGAAACCACGTGCTCACAGGAAGTGCCTCCGTGTGAGCAAGTGCTTTTAGGAGCTGGGAAGAGGGAGGGCGGCCCGGGCAGGGGAGACCGACCGCGAGCTGCGGCGGTGCGGTCCCTCCAGAGCACGTTCCACAACTAAGCTGGGAAGATTCCCGCTCGCGGTGATGAAAACGTTCTGGAACTAGATACAGCTGGTGGTTGCACAACGGCAGGGATGGACTTAATGCCACTGAGTTGCAAACTTTAGCAAGATGAAAAGAGCAAAAGAGAGAGAGAGAAACATACTAGGACGGGATGTAAAACCCGCTTGGGGTCCCTACCCAAGTCCCTCTCATGCCTGGCGCCGGGGACCCTCCCTGAGTTCTCAGGGAAGAGGCAGTGCCACCGCCAGCTGCGTGGCAAAGTGGCTCGAGGTCTCAGCATGGACCAGTGCTGAGGCTTTCTAGGGAGCTTGTGTCCAAGACTGCAATACTTTCAGTTGACAAGGACACCGCAGCAAAACTGGTTCCTTCCTGGCAGGCAGCCAGGGACACACCGGCAGATCACACCATTCAGTAAGTTCCGCGGCGGCCTAAGAGGCAGCTCGCTGAGCGAGATCGGAAGATCACATGGCATTTGAGAGAAGAGGTCAAGCAAACTGAGCGGGAAGGTGGTGGCGTACAGGGGGGCGGGGCTTTAGACAGAGCTTGTGGCTGCCACCCCGTGACACAGAGCAGGACACTGGTTTCAACACCTAAAAGTCAGAGCAACCTGCAGGTGGTGTGTAGGTGGCGAGGAGGAGGGGTGAGGTCTGAGGGGCAGAAAAAACCGAAACGCAACAGTAATATCTGAATCAGCAAAGGTGCCGCCCACGCCAGATCCGCCCCGTGAAAATACAAACCCAAACGCAGCGAGGCCTGCCGACCGGGACGGCGAACGGGGCTGGGAGGGTGGAGATCGGCTAACGGGGGTGGACGACAGCTGCGGGGGTGGCGCACCACCCTCCCCCAAATGACGCGAGACAGTGATCCAGAGACCAGGAGCTGGCTCACGTGTGTCCAGGTGCAGGCACACCTGCGCCACCTTGAACCCTTCTGTCATGAGACCGGGAACCCTGACACCCCCAGGACAGGGAGCCTGGTGCCTGCTGGGGCAAACCCTCTCCAGCAAAGGGCGTGGAGGGAGAGTCTCAAAGTCCTTCCTGGGAGGGGCAGAAACAGAGGACACGCTGGCCCTGCTGCCTGCACGACAGCCCCAGATGACCCCTTGGGCCTCCCAGGGCCTGGAGACCTGGCTTCCGTGCCCTGCTTTTCGGGGACCCCCTCTGTCAGCACCCAGGCCTCCATGGGACCCCTGCATGGCTGCAACCACAGCCAAAACCTGTGTCCCTTCTCCAGAGCCACACCCCTCTGGACAAGTTTTTTAAAAATTGAGGTAAGATTTGCATAAAATAAAATGAACCATTTTAAATTGTACAATTCAGTGGTTTTGGGGGTATTCACAGTGCTGTGCAACCATCCCCTCTAATTCCAGAACATTCCTGTTGACCCAAAAGGAAGCCCCGTCCCCATCAGCAGTCATTCCCCACGCCCTCCCCAGCCCCTGGCGACATGAATCCAGGTCCCGTCTCTGTGGATCTGCCTGTTCTGGACATTTCATATAAACAGAGTCACACGCTGTGTGTCCTTCTGTGTCTGGCGTCTCTCCCTGAGCACGATGTCCTCAAGGTCCGCCCACACTGTGGCCTGTGTCAGAACCTCGTCCCTTTGCATGGCTGAGTGATACTCCTTGTGTGGACGCACCACGTTGAGTTTATCCATCATCCGTTGGTGGATTAGCTCCGGTGAGTAACGCTGCTGTGAACATTCACGCACACACGTGTGTTTGAGGACCCGTTTCAAGGCCTTTGGGTGCACACCCGTGAGCAGAATTGCTGCGTCACCCCTCAAATGGCCTAAGCCAGGCCTCTGTGCCTTGCACCGCTGGGGCTGCATTTTGTGAAGTGTCACTATTCAGAATCGGCAGGTGCACATCTGTCTGATGGGAGGTGACATGCCCGAGGGTCACGGGCATGGGAGATGGCTGGTCTTGCAGGACCAGGGTCAGGTGACCCAGGCACCCAGCTGGGCACAAAATTTAAGGGAATGCCAAAAAAAAGTCAGCAATCAACATAAGTAATATTTTAATGCACTACTATAAAAACTCAAAACAAACGTGCAAAACCCACAATGAACAAAACATCGTGATTTTCAACTAAGATGGTGACGGTGCCACGGGAGACAGGCCGGAGCCTGAGGCTGAAGGAAAATCACAGTTACAGACCTTGTCCTGATTTAAAATTTCAAAATTGGCTTCCTTGTGGATTTCTGCATTGATTTTGAATTTTTAAAATAGATATTATCTATTTTTAAAATAGATAAATATTATCTATAATAAATAATATTACATTGACATATATTGCTTTCACATTAAATCAAACTAGAATAAATCAGAATATAAAATAGGTTCAGTTCAAATAAAATGAATGAGTTCATTTTTCTTGTACATTCAAATATTATTTCTCTTGATTGCTTAGGTTTTCCGGCCCTACTTGCCGCACCCTGGATTTGGGACCCCGACGGGTCTGAGTGACAATTGCAGCTTAGCCGCCTCCTCGCGGGGGGACCTCGGGCTCCCTCCTCTGGGACTCGTTTTAGCCACTTCTGGAATCCCAGCTGTGCACAGTGGTGGGGTGGGTTGGAGCGATGCCTGCCCACCTAGCCCCAAGTGCCGCTGCGTGGAAAGGTCCCACCTGTTAATAGGCTGGGCTGTCATCAACGCAGCCAGGACCTCTAAGGGGTTGGCGCAGCCCGGGCTGTCTAAAGAGAAGCGACACACAAGCTGGGGTTCCACTTTCATTTTCTGTTGGTCTTGGGGAGGAGGGGCGTGAGCAGCCGCCGGCGGAATTTTCTGAGCCCCATGATTTTTTGCTGACAAATCTGGGGCAGCGACCAAGGCCCCATCCCTGGGGTTGTTGGGGGGATGAATGAGGGAGCAAGTGCACTCAGCAGGTGACAGCTGGATGCACCCTGCCATTAAGGGGCTAAGTGTCCCTCTAGAGACACTGGAAACAATCCTGGGCTGGGGAGGGAGGCAGAGAGGTCTCCTGCCTCTCTGCAGGTGAGCAGAGCCTCCCTTGGAGAACTTTCCACTGCTCTGTCACCCTGGGAGGCTTCAAGGAAGCATTCCGGCACTTTCTTAGAACATCATTTGTTTTGCAGATGGCACCGACAGGCGCTTCCCTCTGCCACGCCTGGCCCCGAGCCACACGCAGCCAGTGCGGCCAGGGCTGTGTCCCGGCCGACCTGCTCTTCCCTCCTCCGCTGGGTGGGATTCTAGCTCCCGCAAAGCAAGCTGGGAGGTGCCACTGAGCACTGGTTTCCAACCTGGGACCCCACAGGGCTGCTGGAGTCCAATGTCTGGCATTAGGAGCTGAACTGTGTCCCCTGACAAAATCCAGGTCAGGGCGAAATCCAGACCCCCAGGACCTCAGAACGTGACCGCAATAGCATTTTTGCAGGTGTGATTAGTGAGGATGAGGGCGGGCGTACTAGAGCATGGCGGGCCCTGATCCGATATGACCGGTGTCTTTATAAAAAGTGGGAAATTTGAACACAGACACATGCACAGGGAGATCTCCGCGGGAAGATGGAGGCAGAGATTGGGGTGATGCTTCTACAAGTCAAGGAACACCAAGGATGGCCAGGAAACTCCAAGAGCTGGGAGAGGCCTGGGACAGATTTCTCATGGCCTCAGCAGGAACCAGCCTTGCCTGACGACACCTTGATCTTGGACTTCCAGCCTCCAGAACTGAGAGAGGATAAATTTCTGTTGCCGAAGCCCTGCCGTGTGTGGCTCACTGCAACAGCCCTAGCAAACTGATCCCTGGGGTTAGGAGGAATTGGCTTGCAGAGCCCGTAACAGCCCCAGACTGGACAGTGTAGAACAATCTGGCGGGACCCAGGAGGCACCGCTGGCCAGCTGGGTTGCCTGTGGTAAGCCGGTGAATTCACTGCACCTTCATGCATGGGGAGCCTGAATGTCCGGGAAAAGCAGGGTGGCGCGTGCATACCAACAGCTAAGGTCAGTCGCCATGACCAAGAACCTTCCGGGCCCCACGCCAACCAGCACACCGAGGCCTGGCATCTAAAAGTGGGGGGCCCAGGACCCTGACCCATACCCTCGGAGGTTGATGTCACTTGGTGCAGAGGATGATGGCTCAGGAAGGCAGAGGGTGGCTCAGGCTGCCTCAGCTAATGTAACAAAGACCATCTCTCACTGCTGCAAGGGGACTGGACTGTACTGGCCCCGGGCAGCCCCTGGGATCCGTTTCTCCCCGGCCAGGTTTGGTTTCAGTCTGGCTGAGGCTGCAGACACCTGCTGCCCCGGCACTAAACCTGAGACTCTCGGTTCCTAACAGGTGGGGGAGGGGACGAACTCAAAGCCACCCACATGCCAGGCCGGGGAGACGCTTGTCAACCTCCTCAGGAGTGACCACACGGGCCCCGGTGGAGTGTCACACGCGTCTGCAGGGCCTGCGGGGTGGCTTCCCTCTCCTGATCCGCCTTCCGGGCAGTGGTGGGCAGTGTGGGCTCCCCCCACCCCGACCCTTACTAAGCAGCTCCACCGAGGGCTCCAAGGCCCTGGCTAGACAGCCCCGGAGACACGGGGTGGGCAGCGGTGGCTGGGAGCCGGGATCGAGAATGTCTCCACACACACTGACTTCAGGGGACAGGAATTCCGGCCGGCAAGCGTCTAGACTGCGGTGTTTCTGGGACGCTGGGAGCCGGAGCCAGGAGCGGTCTCCGCAGGGCCGGGCTGTGCTGCCACCTGGCGGTCACGGCCAGACAGGCCTCGCTGTCATTGCGGAGTGGGCGCTTAGGGGCGCGGGGGTGTCGCGGTCACGACGCCAGGAGAGGGCTCCAGTCTGCATGGGGCTTGCAGTCCAGTGGGGAAGGACAGTGCCAAACCTGCACCTACTTAATACCTGACTTAATAATGCAATTTAAAAGTCTTTCTTCTTTTAATAATTGGATTGACCTTGGTCCAAGGTCTCCTTGGGCACTGTGGACATCGGGGCCAGATCGTCCTCTGGGGAGGGGCCGTCCTGGGCACTGCAGGTGCTGAGCAGCGTCCCTGCCTCCACCCGCTCCATGCCAGGGGCTCCCAGCAGTCGTCACAGCCACAAATGTCCCTAGATGTCACCCAGTGTCCCCTGGGTGGGGTAGCATCACCCCCGGGCAAGACCCCTGCCCTAGTCCAGGCTCTGAGGAGAGAGGGCAGAGGGGCAGGCGGCTCCAGAGGGCGCCTGTGTTTTAGGGTCTTTCTCCTTCGATGATGAGGAGAGACACCGTGGAAATAAGATTTTATCACTCAGAGGTACTGGGGCCACATGCACGGACGCCAGGGACAGAGCTGACAGCGCAGCAACTAGCAGTGTATATGGGAATAGGGTGTGGGTCACTTCAAGTTCAAGGGCAAATGCTTGAACGGTCCCTTCCAAGGAGGCGGCGGGAACACGGGTTGCCCAGTCTGCTGGGCGGGAGAGATGCCTCTTGGGTCTTATCTCTGGCCTGGACCGAAGCCCTCTGGGTGCGGTGCAGAACTGGAAACTGTGTCAAGGTGACTGAGCCCTGAGTTCAAAGTGGACCCCGAGGCAACCTAAGATGGTAGGTGTTGGCTACGGCACCCCCGCCCCTCCCCCAGCATCTGCCCCAGACAGGCCAAGGTCAGGAAGGGCCACATGTGGCGGCAATGCCAGGGGTACGGGACAAGATTCCTTGGCTGGAAAAGAGCTGAGAACTGTGTTTTCCAGGAATTGGGAAAACAGAAACATGAGAATTGGTGCTAAGAGCACACACCCCCGCCCAGGGCACCGGACCTTCCCTAGAGCCACACAGGGTCCCCCAGACGCGTCCCCCCCAGGACAGCGCGTCTGCCCTACCGGTTCCCAAATCATCTCTGTTGTTGGGCCACAGCAGGGGCTCTCAACCAAGGAGGATTCTGCCCCCCAAGGGACACTGGGTGATGTCTGGGGACGTCTGTGGTTGTCACGACTGGGGGTGCTTCTGGCGTGGTGCAGGTGGAGGCCAGGGATGCTGCTCAGCACCTGCAGTGCCCGGGATGGCCCCACCCCACAGAGTGACCTTGTTCGCTGCGTCTCCAGGTCTCTGCCAGTCCCGAGAGTCCCCAGTTCAGGTCTCCTAGGACGTTGCTGGGGACGTTGGTCTGCAGTGGGCTGGGGGTCAGGGGACCTGGGCCAACTCCTCCTCTCTCAGAGCGTCTGCACACCCTGCCTGAACACGGTGACGGCTGTCCTCTGCAGGACCCCAGGATTTGGGAGCCGGGGGGCACCGTCCTGAAGTTATGTCATCCCTTCCATGAAGCCAATGGCCTGGGTGGCTGCAGCTCTGGCCTCCCAGAGCGATGTCAGTGGAATGCGATCGGGGCCACTGGACTTTGACTTCCGGGAAACTGACACCTGAGGCCGGGAGAGAATCCCAGGGCAGCTGCCTGCTTCCAGCAAGCTCCAGGTGGGGACGGGTGGGGGCTGGGGGGAGGAGCCCGGGCGGTTCCTGCAACGCCCTTGGCACCCGTGCTGCGGCAGAGCCGTCGGCTGAGTCAGGGAGGGCACCGTGGGCTCCGAGCTGCACCACGTGCAGGAACGAAATGACGCCAGCTGAGTCAAGGCTGTTCCCAGCAGCAGGCTGGCAGCGGGAGCCTTTCAGAATCTCCATGGGACCACGTGCCTCCCCTGCTCACAAGGCCCCCTGCCTCCTGGCTGCCCCTGCATCCCCAGGAGCAAAACCAGACACTTCACAGTGGCCTGTCGGCTTCTCAGACGTCCCTGGCCACTCAGCCCTCCCAGAGGCATCCTCTTGGCACAGGACATTTGCACGGCTCTGCTAGACTTTCTTCCAATACTCTTGCAACCCGCCCTTGTCTCTACAGGACCTCTGCTCTGACGTCCCCACCTTTTGGTGAAGACTTCCTTTTTTTTCTTTTCTTTTTTAAAGAGACAGGGTCTTTGCTACTCTGTCACTGAGGTTGGAGTGCAGTGGCACAATCATAGCTCACAGCAGCCTCAAACTCCTGGGCTCAAGCAATCCTCCTGCCTCAGCCTCCTGCGTAGTTGGGACTAAAGGTGCTACCACCACCATGCCCAGCTAATTTTTCTATTTATTGTAGAGATGGGATTTTGCTATGTTGCCCAGGCTGGTCCCTAACTCATGGGCTCAAGTGATCCTCCCACCTCAGCCTCCCAAAGTGCTGGGATTACAGTGTCCCTGGCCTCCACTCACTCCACGCCAGGGGCACTGACCCTCCCCTGGGTCACAGCAACTCACAATGTCCCTAGACTTCACCAAGTGTCTCCCAGGGGACAGAACTGCCCCCAGATGAGTTAGAGGATCCCATTCCCTCCCTGCCAAGACTTTGCATCCCATAATCACCTCACACAAAATCTAGAGTTGGAAAGTATGTCATGGACACAGCCAAAAAGTACCCATTAGGTCAGGGTGTGTCCCTGTAGGAGACCCTCTGAATCAGGGATGGGCAGACCAGGGTCTGTGGGCCACCTGTTTGTGTAAATAAAGTCTTATCGGAAACAGCCACACCCATCCCTTGACACATTGTCCATGGTGGCTTTTGTGCTACAACAGCAGAGCCAGGTAGTCACCAGAGACTGTCTGAGGCCGGATGCAGAGCCAGGACGGCCGCACCCCCCTGAGAATGATCAGGCCCCAATGTCCCTGGTGCTGAGGGGGAGAGACCCTGATTTAACTATTTGAACGAGAATCAAGTTCAATCTCTAGCTCACACTAGACACCACAATAAATTCCCAGGGGGTCAGACGGTGGCAGGGCTGTCCTGGGCACTGCAGGGTGCTGAGCGGTGTCCCTGCATCCATCCACTCCACGCCAGGGGCACCCCCAGTTGTGACAACCACAGATGTCCCCTGGGGGCAGACTTGCCACAGCTGAGAACCTGGTTTTTCGGGGGGACTAAGCCCACCAGCCTTGAGGGGCCAAGCCCACCCTGGTCCCTGCAGCTCTGATGCCATCTCGGGCTGCGAATCCTGGGGACCCCGTTGGTCTAACCAAGAAGCCACAGGAGACCCACCTAGACCCAGGACATCCTGCAGGACACCTGGCCACGGTGCCTCATGACTGCCCACATCCTCCTCATCACCTGCAGCCCTGCAGGGTCTGTCCCCGGCTCCCTGCTCTGCTCCCAACCCCCATCCCCTGCCCAGGGAGCCCTCCCCCTGCCCTCCCCCCTGCCTCTAACACCTCCCTAGTGACAGTCTCTCCTTTCTCCTCTCAGCCCCGCCCCACCCCATTTCCTTGTTTCCTAAGACTCTGTTGTGTTTCCTTGCAAGTGCCTGGGGGTGATGGGCCGTCCTGTGCTGGAATGGACGCTCCCTGAGGACAGGACTTTATTCTGTCTGAGTCAGGCTGGTCCCTAGCAGCTAGGCTGTTGCCAGCACACAGTGGGTGTTCTTGGGTCAATATTTGCTGACCGTCCTCCTCCCACCCACTGGCTTGTCCATCTTGCCAACCCCCGGGCATTGGGCACCGAGGACAAAGGTCTCTCCCTCCTCTAACGGAGCTCTCAGCCACGATTCTTTCTTCTGTTCCACTTTTTAAAAAGTAAACATTTTATTTGGAGTAATTTTAGATTTACAGGGAAGTTGCAAAGATAGTATAGAAAGTCCCCGCCTATGCCCCGCCAGCTTCCTCTTGAGGTGACATCCTGGTCACAGCTGAGTAACGGACACAGGAACGTTACGATTAAGCCGTTTCATTCAGGTTTCCTCAGTTTCCCCGCGTGCCCCAGGGCCCTGCCCAGGATCCCACATGGCATTTAGTTGTCACCATCTAAGGCTTCTCTGGGCTGTGACAGTTTCTTGGTCTTTCCTTGGTATTTCCACGAACTTTCTTGTTTGTGTGTTTTGGAAAATAGTTACTTTCCGTGTAAAAAACAAAATGTGTCATTTTGGTTACCCTAAGAGTTTATTATTGTTATTTTTTAATGAATTAATACCTATTTCACATTTTCTTGGTTTTAATTTCAAATATAGCAAATATTGATAAAAATAACCCACATAAATAAAAGCTCTTGGGAATGTTCAGGACCAGAAAGTTTGAGAAACTTTGTCCTGAGCCATGGGTCGCCAAACTATGGCCCTCAGGCTGCAACTGGCTCATTGTGTGTTTTTGTAAATAAAGTTTTATTGGTACAGGGCCAGGCCCATCTGTTTACATGTTGCCTATGGCAGATTTTCCACTACAGTGGCAGAGACTGTCTGGTTGGCAAAGGTTAAGACATCGGCAGTCTGGCTCTCTGCAGAAAAGTTTGCTGCTCCAGGTCTAGACTATAGCAATGTCGCAGCAAGGGCTCGTCTACAATCAGCCAAACCATATCCACAGCGCAGCACCCACAGACAACAGACTGCCACTGCGATGACCATCGCATGCCACCTGCTGAAGCAAACGCCATCATGGTGTAACACTCAGCCAGGAGAAGGGACGAGGCTCTGACACAGGCTACAGTGGGGGTGGACCTTGAGGACATCGTGCTCAGTGAGAGGCGCCAGACACAGAAGGACACACAGTGTGTGACTCCATGTATATGAAACGTCCAGAACAGGCAGATCCACAGAGACTGGACGTGGACTCGTGGTCACCAGGGGCTCGAGAGGAGTTGGGGAGTCACTGCTGATGGGAACAGGGTTTCTTTTGGGGTGATGGAATGTTCTGGAATTAGAAGTGATGGTTGCAAGACTCTGAATGTGCTAAAAATGACTGAATTGTACACTTTTAAAGGGTGAATTTTGTACTGTATGAATTATATCTCAATAAAGCTATTATTATTTTTTTTTTAAGAGAGAAACATACTTGTCGAATAAAAGTGGGCACTCCTGCATTCTGGCTCCAGGATGGTCACTGCTCCCCCATAATCCCCCTACAGCCAGAGGAACGGGCTTCACCCTGCCCCCCTAACACCCCAGAGCAGTTCCCGTGTACCAGGAAACCTGACACCCAAGGGGCCGCTAAGCCACCAGACCCACAGGATATTACAAAAAGGTGAAATGGCAGAATCCTTTCCTATCGAAACAAGTTAGAAAGATCTCGGGCCAGAATCCAACGTTTTCAGGCAATTAAAAGCAAAAGCAAAGATTGCATCGAAACGTCCCAGCTGTCTGTAGGTTTCTTGGGGCCACATTGCTGGCCACCATGGGGGGTTGGGGGTGGGCACAAGCCAGCGGCACCCCCGCCGAGCGGCTGGAGCCCTGCAGAGAACGGACATCTCGGGGCTGGAAGCGCCGACCTGATTCAAGGCAGAGATCTGGGAGACCCTGGGTGACCCCCCCCCAGCCTGGGCTTCCAGTTTCGTTTATAAAAGGGGTGACGTGTCCCCTCCCGCAGGGCGCTCTGAAGGCCGGAGGTTACACAGAGGCTGCGTGACTCCTGCAGCCTTGAGCAAACAGGGGCCCCGTCAACCGTCACCTTTTACCTTTTTCTGGGGTGACCTTCCCTCCCCACGACCGCAGTTGCTTACTGAGGACTGAGGACAGCCCAGTTCCCCTGCCGAGGGTGGAACCCCAGAAGGTGACATCTATGCACTAAACTGTGTTCCCTTAAAACCCGTACGCTGAAGCCCTAACCCACCCCCACACACGTGACCGCATTTGCAGATGGGGTCTTTAAAGAGATTATGAAGGTTAAATGAGTCATAAGGGTGTTTTTATAAGGACGCGTGTCCTTTTAAGAAGAGGAAGAGACAGCGGAGTTGTACACGCACAGAGGAAAGGCCACCTAGGGACACAGCGAGGAGGCGGCCACCTGCAAGCCGAGGAGAGAGGCTTTAGGAGAAATCCACCTGCCCACAGCTTGATCTTGCACCCGCAGCCTGTGCAATGAATGTCGCTGTTGGAGCCGCCCCATCCATGGCATTTTGTGACGGCCCCAGCAGACGGAGACAGAGACCTTATTTGCAAAGGGGACCTCTGCCCTTTGCAGAGTCACTGGCTACAGGGAGGTTGTGCTGGGGTAGTGCGGGCCCTAAGTCCAAAGACAAGTGTCCATGCAAGAGACAAAAGAGGAGAAGACAGAGGAGGTGGCTGCGTGGAGACAGAGGCAGAGACTGGAGTGATGTGGCCACAAGCCAAGGGACACCTGGAGTCCCCTGAAGCCAGGAGAGGCAGGAAGGACCCTCCCCTGGAGCCTCTGGAGGGAACTCGGCCCGGAGACACCTTGATTCTGGGCGTCTGGCCTCCAGGACTGTGCGAGGAGAAATGTCTGTGGTTTTAAGTCACCCGGTCTGTGCTCATCTGTCACAACAGCCACAAGAGACTCATCTGCTCCCCTCTCTCCCCTCCCGACGCTGGTCACCACTGAGGAGCAAGTTCAATGCACAAAACCCGCTCTGACTATTTAAAGGTCACTTCCTCCCCACCCCCGTCCCCACGAGCATTCAGGCTGCCCTTCGGTAACCGCCACATGGCGCCTTTCCCGGAGGGTCCCTTCTTCTTCTTCTTCTTTTTGGTGGGGCAGATTATTATTAACTGCGGCTGTGCCCCGGGCAGGCTGCCAGGCACACGGGCTGCCCAACAGCAGCCCTGCCCTTGGCGCCCCCTCCGCCTGGGGGCTTTAGGCTTACGAAGGTGCGAGATGTCACCCTGCACAAATAATCGGTCAGAAATGAAGGCTAAGAGACCCAGAAACTGGTGACATCACCTGCTTCCGGGAAGGGGAGCCTAAAGCCAGCAGCCCGGCCGCGGGAGGGAGGCGTCCCTGTCACTGCGCAGCATTCCCACGCTTTGCATTTTTAAGCCACGGGCACAGTGCTTGCTCGGTGCAAAACCTTTGTTCCTCTTCCTGGGACTCTGGTGACGGGGGGAGGGACGAGCTGCTTCTAGGCCCAGTTCCTGGACCCTGAGGCTCGGCCTGGGCTCCCTGCTCTCCCGGGAGGGACGGGGGTGACCACAGGCTGGGACGAGGTGCCAAAACAGGGCAAAAGGGTGTTCCATATGCACAGAAACCGAAAGCAGAGACCCAGACACACACTCGCACAGCACGCTGTCAGCAGCGTCACACACGACAGCCACAAGGTGTGTGGCAGACGGACGGATGGACAAACACAACGTGGTCCGTCCACACACTGGATATCACTCAGCCACGAAAAGGGCCGAGGCTCTGACACAGGCCACAGCGTGGAGGGACCTTGAGGACATCGTGCTCAGTGAGAGACGCCAGACACAGAAGGACAAGTCCTGTGTGACTCCACTCACAGGAGATCGTCAGATCCACAGAGACAGGAAGTAGGATGGTGGGTGCCAGGGGCTGGGGGGTGAGTGTTTCATGGGGACAGAGTGTCAGTTTGGGAAGATAAGAAAGTTCTGGAGACGGAGGGTGGTGATGGTTGCACAGCACTGTGCATGCGCTTAGTGCCGCTGAGCTGTGCACTAAAAATGGTTGAGATGGTGAATCTTATGTTACGTGTGCTTTATGACAATTAAAAAGAGTCCCCCACCTCCGTCTGGCTTTGTTCCTCCTCCCCGGCAGCTGTGAGCAGCGCCAGCCCCGGTGGCCCTGCAGGCATCTGTTCCCAGCAGTGCCCAGGCCCCTCTCTCTGCAGGAGCCGGGCCTGGCAGAGCCTTCGGGGAAAGGGAGGGGTGGGGGGCCTTTCCTAATGACACCCAGGGAGTGGCGGGCGAGCTCTCCGGTGTTTACTGAGTCTGGAATTCTCCGCTCCGTGGGCCAGGCTGCTCCTGCCACGGGAACAGGAAAACCAAGGTCAGCTCAGGGCACGGAAGCCACCGCCCAGCTGTCATACTTCCTGGGGGACGCAGAGCCGGGGACCCCCAGGCTGGGGTGGATGCTCTTTGTTTACTTCCCAGGGGACTCAAGCTCTGTGCCAAGGGGGCATGTTCTGTCCCTGGGGTTCCCCAGACATCTTTCTCCTCCTTGGGCAAGGGCACAGACACCAGATCTGGGAGCAGGGACCAGGGTTCTGGGTCCAACCTGTGGGACAACTGCTCACTTCCTGGTGTTTCCATGGTTACCAAGGAAGCCAGAAAAGGAACAGAGCCCAGAGAGGCAGTTGCAGGGAGAGAGGGCCCAACCCTGCTTGGGGGACAGGACGCCTCCAGGGACACAGACTGATCCTGAGCACCTCATGTGTTCGAGATCCCCTCCCTGTGCCTGGGCATGGGACAAAGACCTCATAGCTCATTTCTCACAATGACCCTGGGTGGTGGGGTGCTTATCACCCCAATTTTACCAAAGAGAAGCGGAGCGTGAGAAGGAGGCTGGACCCAAACCTACTGATTGTCATCATGGGTGGGGCTGGAACCCTCCATGGCTCCCTCCTGCCCTTGGGCTAAAACATGTGCTGTGTGGCTCCCTTGTCCCTCCCCCTCACCATGCCCCAAGTCCTGGGTCCAACTCCTGTGTCCCCTGTCCCCTCCCGAGTCAGTTCCAGGGCTCTGTCCATACTCAACTCAGATGTCACTTCCTCCAGGAAGCCCTCCCTGAAGCCCCATGTAAAGCCCATGGTGTGGGCACCAGCTTTCACCCTCGGGTAGTGCTGTCTTCATCAGTTCACTTGATTAGGGTCTCAACAGGGGCAATTCTGTCCCCTCAAGGTGACACTTGGCACTGTCTAGGGACATCTGTGGTTGTTACAATGGAGGGAGGGGGGCTCCTAGCATGGGGTGGGTGGAGGCCGGGAACGAGGCTCAGCACCCTGCAGGGCCCAGGATGCCCCCACATTAACAGCGACAAGCCCACCCCACAGCACAGTGCCAGGAGGAGGACCCTGGTTAATGTCTTGCCAGGGAAGCCCAAGGGTGAGGTTCTAGCCCCAAGTCCCTGCTGCCACCTCTCTTCTTGCCTCCTTTGTGTGCCTTGTCCTCTCTGCACCTGCTTCCTCTGGCCCCAGCTCCCTTCCAGGACGGCCACAGCTGGCAGCCTGTGCGGCGTGAACACCTGTCCTGGCGTGCCGGCCAGCCTGGCTTTCAGTCCCTGTTGGCTGCTCCCGGGTCCCCATCTCACGTGGGGCAGAGGGTGACTGGCTCAAGGCTTGCCTGTCATTACGAGCAAAGCCCTGAATCAGACAGAGTATTAGTCAGGAAGCTGGGGAACAGCATGTCACATTCCGGGAGGATAATTAGCTCAGACCTCAGCTCCGGCAACTGACTCAGCCCAGGAGCTGCATGTGATCATTACTCCTTCCGGGGCCACGACAGTTATGTTCTGGAGGTTTCACTCACCGTCCCATGGTGTCACTGCTCCTGGTCACAGACTCACCTGTGTGCAGGAGGTCAGGTGAGGCTATGTCCCAGGTCCTTCATTCCTTCCTTCTTTCACTCACTTGCTAAACATCTCATGGGGACTTGGACCAATCCCTGATCTTAAAGAGCTGACGGTCTGGCCCCAGGTGACAATCACGGAACAGCTGCCATGTGGCCCTAGCCATGTTACTTAGCTTCTCTCCGCTATTATTCTTGTCATCTGTGAAATGGAGACAATTAGCTCCATTGCAACATAGTAGGTGTATTAGTCAGCTATTGCCACGTAACAAATTGTCACAGACTTCACAGTTTAAAACAACACCTCTTTGTGTTGTCAGGGGTCTGGCACGGCTTTGCGGGATCCTCAACTCAATCTTGTAAGATTCCAGTCTTGTAAGCCTGGAATTAAATCAGTATTGGCTGGGCTGGGTCCTCACTGGAATTTAGGCTTCTCTTCCAAGCTCCTTGGGGTTCTTGCAGCTGTAGGAAAGAGGTCCCTGTTTTCTCATGGCTGTTGGATGCGGGTTGCTCTCAGCTCCTGGAGGCCACCCTTGGGTTTCTGCCACATGGCACCCTCTGCAGGCAGCTCTCGGTTTGCTTTCTTTAGGGCCAACAGGACTAGAGCGCTGCTTCCCTGGGACAGCGAGGAGAAGGCAGGTGGGGGTGGGACAGAGGTCCTGGCAGAAGCTCCCCTGGACATGTGAGAGGCTGCTGCTCACTGGGGAATGGGGGGATCTTCAATCAGTACTGTCAGGAAAGTTGGATAAGTGCTTGGAAAAGAAATTAAATTTAGATCCCTGGCTTATGCTTGGGGCTGAAATCAATTTTGGGTGATTGCAGAGTTCAATGTTGAAACACACAGACCCAGACATAGTCACAGACACAGATGCACATACAAGCACACACACGCATACACATGTGTGCACACAGACACATGCACACAGATGCACACATGTACACAAGCACCCACACAAACACATATTTTCCCTGCACACAAACACATATACATACATATACACAAGCACCCACCAGACGTGCATACACTCGCACACACCCACACACATAACGCATTCACATACACATGCACACATACACACACATACATAAGCAACAACACAAAGATGCATACACTCCCACATATTTACATGCACGCATGTGCACACTCACATACACGCATTCACACATACACAAGCATAAACTCCACACATACAAACACACATGTACATGCATGTGCACACTCACACACACGCACACAGGTGGATGTCTGCTGATTAAATGGAGAAAGCAGAGGGAAGGAAAAAGAATCCCAGTGCCCACATCATCAGTGTCCACGGCCAGGTGGCATCACACTGGGGGCCGGTTGGCAGAGCTGAGAAAGGGCCCTGGGAGACATGGAGACCCCTTGGGCCCTCCGCCCACGAGGCCCCCTCTGGCCCCCACTTGGCTCCCCCGTGTCCCCCGTCGCCTGACTTCTCATCATACGCGAGTGTCACCCCCGTGTGTTTTGAGTCAAAGGCGGCCGAGATCGGATGACTCCGCAGTGACCGTGTTTACAGCATCCCTCGCTCTGTGGGAGGCCAACTGTGCGAGCGGTTGCTTAGCAACGGGCACGCATGCGCGCTGTGGCTGCCCCGCCGCCTGGTCCCCGGCCCGGTCCTTGCGCCCCGGAGCCTCTCCGGGTGTTCAGCTTCAGCTTGGGAAAATCGGGTGGTGACGGTCACCGACCCTGAAGAAGGACTAACTGAGAGGACGTCTGTGACGGGCCTTGACCTGCATGGCTCCAAAGAGTGGGCTTGTTTGCTGGGGCTTGAGTGGGAACCACAGTAAGTCGGTCAGGCCGGGAACACACAGGATGATCTTGACTCACCCCCGAGGCAAGTTCTCGGGCACCAGGGTCTCCCCCTGCTGGGCACTGTGGGCGTTCGGGCGGATCCCTCCCCTGCGTGGCACGACGCTGAGCTGTGTCCCCGGTCTCCACGCAGGAGCACCCATCATTCCAGACACCCAAAAATGTCTCAGGGACAAAAGCGCCCCCAGCTGAGGCCCCTGGGTGAGGGGATTCCACAGTCCCCAAGAGACTTTGCGTCCCACAATCCCCTGCCCTGCTGAGGTCCTAGGAGGCTACACACGTTAAATCCATACCTGAGTGGGGAGGGAGGGAGGAGGGGAGTCCCAGGGGCTGGGGGTTCCCTGGTCTGTGCCATCTGCTCCGTCGGGAGTTTACTCTGGTGTCCAGCATGAGCAGAGAATGGACTGCTTTTGTCGCCAAATAAGTATTAATAACTCAGGGTCTCCCTCCCCCACCGCACTGTGGACACTTGTCTGGATCGTTCTCTGTTGGGGGCCGTCCTGGGCACTGCAGGGTGCTGGGCAGCGTCCCTGCCTCCACCCACCCATGCCAGGAGCACCCCCTAATCAAGACAATTCTAAATGCCCTCAGACATGGCCCAGTGTCCTTTGGGCGGGGGGTAGGATCACCTCCAGGTGACTCCTGCTGTAAAGGGTCAAGGTCGTGTCCAAGCTCCCCTGACACCTTGGGAAGCACCACCTGTCCCTGGCTGCAGACTCAGTGGCAACAGGGTGCAAGGAGGGGCTTCCAGGCACTGGGGGGCCGTGGGAGAGGCCCCCGGGGGATTCAGCGTGGCACCCCCTAATTATATGTCTGCTGTACAGGTTTTCTGTGGGGAAGGCAGCAGCAGCAGCGCGTGACCTTCTGTGAGCAGAACATCCTAAGGTTTCGACAGTATATCTTGGCAGTTCTTTCAAAGGAACAACTTGTCCACGGAAAAAAACTGATACTAATGTGCATTTCAACATGCCCAGGACAGGCTGGAAGCCGGGAGCCAGCGGGGGTAGGAGGTACGCTGTGACAGACACGCTGGGGTTGGAGTTTGCTCACTATGCAAGGGCCACTCTCGAGATAAAAGGCTCCGGTAATGCTCTCGGCAGAAATGCTCAAAAACTCCCAGGGAGAACAAAGGACTATCAGAAAAACACATGCTTCAATTTGGAGGTCACAGAGTTCTTTTGTCCTGTACACAGTGAGCAAAGAGGACAGAGAAATGCTCATGTTGGGACAGGGACAGCCACCGCGGCGCTGTGGACGCTGGGGCCTTCCTGGGCACTGCAGGGCGCTGAGCAAGGTCCCCGGCCCCCACCCACCCCATGCCGGGAGCTCCCCAGGCATGACAACCACAGATGTCCCCAGACACCACCCGGGGTCACCCCTCCAGGATGGAGGGGCAGAATCACCCGCCCCCGTGAGACCCACTAACAAAGTTAAATTTCAAACGGTGCAAGATTTCAGTGTAGCATATGCAGCTAGTACAGAATACAGATAATTTTTTTTTTATATATATAATCTTAAAATCTGGCAGAGTGCCATGCAAAACAAAGGAAAACACTGATGTATGAAAAACACTGAAAATCCTCTGTGGCAAGAACCACTGTAAGCAAAGTCAAAAGACATGCTCAGAAAAATATTTGCAGAGTTCAAATGAACGTATATAAAGACTTCAAACAAAGCGAAGAGAGACAGAGACCTCAGCAGAGAGGTCAGCAGAGAACACGTCACCCGAGAGACACCTGAGAGGGCGGGGTGCTTGCACCCTCAGCCCAGGAGACCCAAACAAAACAGAGAGGAACTGTTCTCGCTTGTCAGGTTGGCAAAGATTTAAAAACTGTAGTTGGGAGGGTGGAGAAATGGCCACTCCTGGCGGGAAAGGGGACATTTCTGGAGGTCATCGTAGTCCAATGTCAAAAAGTCAATCACACACGCGCACGCGCACACAGAGAGCACGGAGCGTCTAATTACAGGGGTTTACAGGAAACCACGGCCACCCAAGGGTTTACGAAGGTGGGGAGAAGAAAGAAAGAGAAGGAGGGAGAAAGAAGAGAGAGAAAGAGAGAGAAACACCCTAGAAGCCCATCAAGAGAGGATCACTTAAATAAATTACAAAATCATTTAAAAGGGAATAAATGGGCTGGGCGCGGGCGTTCATGCCTGTAATCTTAACACTCTGGGAGGCTGAGGCAGGAGGATCGCTCAAGGTCAGGAGTTCGAGACCAGCCTGAGCAAGAGCGAGACCCCGTCTCTACTAAAAATAGAAGGAAATTAATTGGCCAACTAAAAATATATAGAAAAAATTAGCCGGGCATGCTGGCACATGCCTGTAGTCCCAGCTACTCGGGAGGCTGAGGCAGGAGGATCGCTTGAGCCCAGGGGTTTGAGGTTGCTGTGAGCTAGGCTGACGCCACGGCACTCTAGCCCGGGCAACACAGTGAGATTCTGTCTCAAAAAAATAAATAAATACATAAAATAAATAAATAAAGGGAATAAATGGCCACGCCCTATAGCATGGAGCATTAAGCAAGCGTTAACAACGATGACGGAAATCTAGAGTTATCGACAAGAGGCCCGTTCATCACAATGAGCACCTGGAAGAACAACATCCTATTCACCTAGAATCGTACGTGTGGACGTAATTCACAACCAGATCCTGGGACGTGCTCATCGGGACGGGGACAGCGGTCACTGTTGGGCTGGGCGGAGGAGGGCTTGGCGTTCCTCTTTGTACTTTTCTTCGTTCATTTTAATTTTTTTTTTTTTTAACAAGAAGTCTCTCTGACTTTGACTTTGAAGACAGGATGGGCAGGGCTCCCTCATTTCTCACGCACAGTACACACACGCACGCACGCACCCCACATGCGTCCTGCCCAACAAAGTTAAACATCGCGATCTGTTTTGCACCAGGCTGAGCACAAACAAGCCCAAAGAGACCAGGACTCCGATCCCAGCTTTGCTGCTAACTTGCTCTCTGGCTTTGGGGACGGCCTGTCTCTTGCGACTCTGTCCCAGCGCATCTCCCTGGGACTAGGACTCCCTTCTTCAGCCCTACTCACTTGGCGGGGGCCTGCTCTTGCCTGAAGACCCAGGAGGAAGGTCTGAGCAGGGGGCGGGCGGTGCCAGAATGCCATCCTCTGGGCCCCCTGGCTCCCCTTGAAGATGGTGACCAAAGAACCAGGCTGCTGCCTCAAAACTGCCCTGTCCCCTGTGTGTCCCTGGGGCCGCAATTTGCAACCCCTGAGCAGATAAGCCAGAGAGGAAAGGAGCTGCCGGACTTGGAAGACGTACTCTGTGCCTGGGGGCAGATGGCTTTTGTGTGAGACAGAATTATAAACTCGAAGCCTGCATTACAGCAGCGGAGCAGCCTGTCCCGTCTTAGCCTGGCGGGGGAGCCGCAGCCAGGCCCACTCCGGGCGCGCTGCTGGCTCTTTGCGTGTGATCACTCGGAGCTCTCACCTTGCCCAGACCGCTGACCCAGCAGGGCATGACACCAAACCCAGACCAACCTCACAGAGAGTTTCGATCTTGCTGGGGAGGAAATAGCTTCAGGTCAAGCTGCTGTGCTTAAAGCGACCTGCTTGATACTATGAAATTGTGGAAGTTATTAATGATGGGAATTAATACTATGAAATTAAGGACAGGTACCCCGGCCATCGGCAGATGCCCCCCCACACCAGGGGTCGTCCCAGAAGAAGGGACCCAGGTATGGGCAGCTGATCCCTGTGGTCACAGTCCCGAGAGACCCAGACCCAAGATGGCCAAAGTCACGCCTGGTGGACCGCCACTGGGGTCTCCTTTCTTGCTCCTTGAAATCTTGGGGACGTGTGGGATCCGGCCAAGGAGGAGCCCAGCTCAGCTCACACCTCCAGCGGGTTCCACTCCAGCAGAGGGAATGACAGCCTCCCAGAGACGCCCAAGTCCTAATCCTCAGAATTTGTAGATATGTCACCTATGTGGCAAAAGGGACTCTGCAGATGGGATTAAGTTAGGATTTTGAGATGGGCGGTCACCCTGGATGACCCGGGGGCCCAGTGTGAGCACAGGGTCCTCCCACGAGGGGGCGGGAGGGTGGGAGGCAGAGAGACTGGGAGACGCTGCGCTGCTGGCTCTGGAGGGGGAGGAAGGGCCCCAAGCCGAGGGACACGGGCGGCCACTAGATCCTGGAAAGGCGGGAGACGGGTCCTCCCCTGGACCCCCCAGGAGGGACTGGCCCTACCGACACCTTCATGTTAGCCCAGTGAGGCCCATTTGGACCTCTGTGCTCAGAACTGTCAGATGATAGCTGTGTGTGGCCAGCCATTCCAAGTCTGTGGTCATTTGTCACAGCCAACACTGGAGACCCCGGCCACCACTCGTGCTCCGTATGAGTATCTGGGAGCTCTAACCTGAGCCCTGGGAGTTCGGGGGCAGCCCCTCCAGCCGACAGACCTGCCCGCCAGAGAGCTGTTCTCCCTGACCCCCCACTGAGTGACACTTGTTGCCGGGAGGATGATGACTCCATCAAACAAGGTCTTTCCAAAAGGCCCATGGGAGACCAGAAAGCCCAACGGTTCTCACCAGGAACTGCTGTATTTTGCCTCAAAGACGCTGTTATTTCTGCAACCAGTGGCATTTCCCCATCAGACTGAATGTTTAAAGAAGCCTAGCACTGGTCAGGCACAGTGGCTCACGCCTATATTCCCAGCACTCTGGGAGGCCAAGGCGTGAGGATCACTTAAAGGAGTATCAAAGAGTGAGACCCTGTCTCATAAAAATAAAATAAAACAAAAGAGCCCAACACCAAACACCTGTGGTGTGACCAGCCCTAGCGAGCTCCTGGAAGTTTTCTTTTTTAGAGACAAGGGTCTCATTCTGTCACCCAGGCTGGAGTACAGTGGCGTCATCACAGCTCACTGCAGCCTCCAACTCCTGGGCTCAAGTGATCCTCCTGCCTCGGCCTCCCAAGTAGCTGGGACTACAGATATGCACCACCATGCCCGGCTAATTTTTCCATTTTTTCTAGAGACAGGGTCTCCATATGTTGCCAGGGCTGGTCTCAAACTCCTGACCTCAAGTGATCCTCCCACCTCGGCCTGCCAGACTCCTGGGATTACAGGAGTGAGCCACCGCGCCGGGACACCTGAAACTTTTTAACACTTCCCTGGCTCTGCCTCGCCTTCCTACCATGGTGTTGCCATCGGTTCTCTTTCTGACTGAGCTTTTTTGTTTGTTTAATGGCCTCACTGGAGTAAGAGTTACATGCCCAAAGATCACCCGTCTTTAAGTGCACACAGTTGCAAGAGTTTTAGTTAATTCATATGGTTGTGCAACCATCGGCAAAATCTCATCACAGAACACTGTCATCAGCCCCAAAAGCTGTTCCGATCCCACCCCTGGCCCTCAGGCAACTGCTGATCTGTAGCTTTTTCTAGAAACTTCCTATAAGTGGAATCGTACAATATGAAGTCTTTCACACTTTTATGTTTGGATTCTTTTATATATATGTAAAAGCTTTTTATATCCATGCTTTATATGCATAAAACAGCTCTCTATATATACACACATCAGCTTTATTGAGATACAACTCGGCCGGGTGCGGTGGCTCACGCCTGTAATCCCAGCAGTCTGGGAGGCTGAGGCAGGAGAATCACTCAAGGTCAGAGTTCAAAACCAGCCTGAGCAAGAATGAGACCCCGTCTCTACTAAAAATCGAAAGAAATTAATTGGTCAACTAAAAATAAATAGAAAAAGTTAGCCGGGCATGGTGGCGCATGCCTGTAGTCCCAGCTACTCAGAAGGCTGAGGCAGGAGGATCACTTGAGCCCAAGAGTTTGAGGTTGCTGTGAGCTAGGCTGATGCCACGGCACTCTAGCCCAGGCAACAGAGTGAGACTCTGTCTAAAAAAAAAAAAAAAGAGTTACAACTCATATGCCGCACAATCCACCCATTGAAAATACGCAACTCAGTGGCATTTAGTATGTTCAAAGAGTTGCACAACTGTCACCTCTAATTCCAGAACATTCTATCACTCCAAAAAGAATCCCCAAGCCCATCAGCAGTCCCTGCCCCACCCTCTCCGCCAGCCCCTGGCAACCACGAATCCACGTCCCGTCTCTGTGGATCTGCCTGTTCTGGATGTTTCATATAAATGGAGTCCCATGCTGTTTGTCCTTCTGTGTCTGGCGTCTCTCACTGAGCATGATGTCCTCAAGGTCCCTCCACGCTGCGGTTTGTGTCAGAGCCTCGTCCCTTTTCCTGGCTGAGTGATACTCCAGTGTGTGTGGGCCGGCTCTATGTTTGTCCATTCACCCCTCGACGGGCACTTGGGTCGTTTAACTCATGTCTACGTGTGTATATATCCTTTTCTTTGTAAGTCAGTCTACTCTGGAGTTACTGCTCATGACAACGGTGGCTTGTCACTGCTGCCAGGGAGGTGAGCGCTAAGGTATCTGCTCGAGGCTTAAAAGATGTCTACTACAGATGAGACCAAAATAATTTCTACTCAGCTGATATAAAATATCTGTGTTTTTACTTTACCGAGGTACAGTTTACATGTCATACAATTCAACTGAAGTGTGTGACTCAAAAAAAAATTTTTTTTTTGAAACAGAGTTTCACTTTGTTGCCCGGGCTAGAGTGCCGTGGTGTCAGCCTAGCTCACAGCAACCTCAAACTCCTGGGCTCAAGGGATCCTCTGGCCTCAGCCTCCTGAGTAGCTGGGACTACAGGCATGCGCCACCATGCCTGGCTAATTTTTATATTTTTAGTAGAGATGGGGTCTCACTCTTGCTCAGGCTGGTCTCAAACTCCTGACCTCAAGCGATCCTCCCGCCTTGGCCTCCCAAGTAGCTGGGACTACAGGCATGCGCCACCATGCCTGGCTAATTTTTTCTATATATATTTTTAGTTGGCCAATTAATTGCTTTCTATTTTTAGTAGAGACAGGGTCTTGCTCTTGCTCAGGCTGGTTTCGAACTCCTGACCTCGAGCGATCCTCCCGCCTCGGCCTCCCAGAGTGCCAGGATTACAGGCGTGAGCCACCGCGCCTGGCCTCAAAAATTTTTTATTAAGTCCACCGAGTCATGTGACCACCCCACACAGTTCTGAACTGTTCCATCACCCCCAGG
>CAUYRT010089912.1:0-21066 GCA_963574885.1 Lepilemur ruficaudatus
GGTGGCTCATGCCTGTAATCCTAGCACTCTGGGAGGCTGAGGTGGGTGGATTGCTCAAGATCAGAAGTTTGAAACCAGCCTGAGCAAGAGTGAGACCCCGTTTCTACTAAAAATAGGCAGAAATTAATTGGCCAACTAAAAATATATAGAAAAAGTTAGCTAGGGATGGTGGCACATGCCAGTAATCCCAGCTACTCAGAAGGCTGAGGCAGAAGGATTGCTTGAGCCCAGGAGTTTGAGGTTGCTGTGAGCTAGGCTGAGGCCACAGCACTCTAGCCGAGGCAACAAAGTGAGACTCTGTCTAAAAAAAAAAAAAAAAAAAAAAAAAAACCCTAGAAAATCTAGAGAAAATGCATAGATTTTTGGAAACACACAACCTCCCAAACTTGAATGAGGAAGAATTAGAAATCCTGAACAGACCAATAATAAGAAATGTGATTGAATCAGTAATAACAAAATTTCTCAACAACAACCGAAAAAGCCCAGGACAAGATGGATTCTCAACCAAATTCTACCAGACCTACAAAGAAGAACTGGTACCTATCTGACTGAAACTGTTCCAAAAGATTAAGATAGAGTAAATCCTTCCTAACTCATTCCACAAAGCCAGTATCACCCTAATACCAAAGCCAGGAAAACATACAACAACCACAACAAAAAAACCCCACAGAACAACATCCATGATGAACATAGATAGATGCAAAAATCCTCAAGAAAATACTAGAAAACCAATCCAAAAGTACATCCTAAAGATAATTTTCACCACAATCAAGTGTGTTTCATCCCAGGGATACAAGGATGGTTCACATATACAAATCAATAACTGTGATTCATCTTACAAACAGAATTAAAAACAAAAACCATATGATCATCTAAATTGATGTAGAAAAAGCATTTAATAAAATCCAGCATCCCTTCACGATGAAAACCCTCAAAATTCTCAGCATAGGAGGAAGATACCTCAAAATAATAAAATTCATATATGACAAACCCACAGCCAACATCATACTGAATGGGGAAAAGTTGAAGGCATTCCTCCTAAGAACTGGAAGAAGACAAGGATGCCTACATTCACCACTCTTATTCAACAAAGTACTGGTAGTCTTAGCCAGAGCTATCAGGAAAGAGAAAGAAATAAAAGGCATCTAAATCAGGAAAGACGAGGTGAAACTATCCCTGTTTGCTGATCATACAATCTTACACTTAGAAAACCCTAAAGACTCCTCCTGAAGACGACTTGAATTGATAAACTCAGTAAAGCCTTAGGTTAAAAATCAATGTGCATAAATCAATAGTATTTCTATATGCTAATAATAGCCAAGCTGAGAATCAAATCAAGATCTCACTACTATTTACAATAGCTGTAAAGAAAATAAAATACCTAGGAATATATTTAACCAAGGATGTGAAGATCTCTACAAAGAGAACTACAAAACACTGGTGAAAGAAATCCAGATAACACAAACAAATGGAAAAACACCCCATACTCATGAATTGAAAGAATCAATATTGTTAAAATGTCCATACCGACCAAAGTGATTTATAGATTCAATGCAATTCCCATCAAAATACCAATATAATTTTTCACAGAGTTAGGAAAAACAATTCTAAATTTCATATAGCATCAAAAAAGAGCCCAAATAGCCTAAGCAAAGAGAATAAATCTGGAGGCATCACATCGCCTGACTTCAAATTTTACTACAAGGCTATAGTAACCAAAATAACATGGTAAAAATAGACACATAGATCAACGGAACAGAATAGAAAACCCAGAAATAAAACCATACACATACAACTAACTGATCTTCAATAAAGCAGACAAAAATATACACTGAGGAGAGGGTGCCCCATTCAATAAATGGTACTAGGAAAAATGAAAGAGCCATGTGCAGAAGAATAAAACTGGATCCCTGTCTCTCACCATACACAAAACTTAACTCAAGATGGATTGAAGACTGAAATGGAAGACCTGAAACCATAAAAATTTTAAAAGAAAACCTAGGAAAATTGACCACACCCTGTAGGATGAGTCAGTAAAAAAGACATCTGCACCAGAGTGTTTATAGCAGCACAATTCACAATTGCAAAGATGTGGAAACAACACAAGTGCCCATCAATACATGAGTGGATTAATAAAATGTAGTATATGTATATGATGGAGTACTACTCAGCCATAAAAAATGACAAACTACCTATTGTATTTATCTTGGATGGAGCTGGAGCCCATTCTTCTAAGTGAAGTATAACAAGAATGGAAAAACAAACACCGTATGTATTCACCATTAAATTGGTACCAATTGATCAACACTACTGTGCACATATGGGAAGTAACATTCGTAAGGTGTTGGGCAGATGGAAGGAGGGAAGAGAGGATGGGTGAATCCACTGGATGGGTGTGCGCTGTCTGGGAGATGGGCATGCTTGTTTGGTGGTGCAAAGGCAATTTACATAACCAAAGCGTTTGTACCCCCCTAATACTCTGAAATAAAAAATTAAAATTAAAAAAAAAAAGAAAACCTAGGAAAAAATTTCTGACATTGGACTAGGAAAAAAATTTATGACTAAGACCTCAAAAGCAAATATAATAAAAATAAAAATAGACAAATGGTACTTAATTAAACTAAAAAGTTTCTGCACAGCAAAAGAAATAATCAACAGCGTAAACAGACAACTGACAGAATAAGGGACAATATTTGCAAATATACGTCCAAGCAAAGAACTAATATCCAGATTCTACAAGGAATGCAAATAAATTAGCAAGATAAAAACAAACAACCTGTTAAAAAGTGGGCATATGACATGAACAGACACTTTTCAAAAGAAGATATACAAATGCTCAACATCTCTAATCATCAGGGAAATATAAATTAAAACCACAATGAGATACTACCTTACCCTATAAGAATGGTCATTATTAAGAAATCAAAAATCAATAGATGTTAGTGTAGATGTGGTGAAAAGGGAACAATTATACACTGTTGATGGCAATGTAATTTAGTACAACCTCTCTTGAAAATAGCATGGCGATTTCTCAAAGTAGATCTACAATTTGATCCAGCAATCCCACTACTGGATGTCTACCCAAAGGAAAAGAAGTCATTACATAAAAAGACATCTGCACTCGTGTTTATCACAGCACAATTCACAATCACAAAGATACGGAATCAACCTAAGTGCCTGTCAACAAATAAGTGAAAATATGATACGCACGCACGCGCGCACACACACACACACACACACACACACACACACACACACACACCATGAAATACTATTCAGCCATAAAAAAGAATGAAATAATGTCTTTGGAGCAACTTGGATGGAATTGGAGGCCATTATCATAAGAGAAGTTCTCAGGAATGGAAAAATAAATACTTGTTCTCACTCATAAGTGGAAGCTAAGTAATGGGTATGCATGAGCATTCAGAGTGGTATAAATAGACACTGGATACTCAGAAAGGGAGAAGGTATGAGCGGGGTGAGGTATGAAAACTTACCTATTGGGTAAAATGTACATTATTTGAGTGAGAGGTACAACAAAAACCTTACTTCACCACTATCCAATTTATCCATCTTAACAAAAAACCATTTGTACACCCTAAATCTATTGAAATAAATAAATACATACAAAGAGAATAGAGCCTGGCTTGGTGGCTCACACCTGTAATCCCAACATTTTGGTAGGCCAAAGTAGGAGGTTCACTTGAGTCCAGGAGTTTGAGGTTACAATGAGTTATGATCTTGCCACTGTACTGCAGACTGGGTAGCAGAGTGAGATCCTGTCTCCAAATAAATGAATTAAATAAGTAAGTAAGAAAGAAAGACAAAGAGAATAGACAAGCTTGGCTAGGAAGCACAGAGGGAACAAGGTTGGGAGCTTTTATTAATATTAAACAAACGATTTGTTTATACTTAACAAAAATTCACTTCCTTCTCTTTTGGTTACCAAATAAGCCCAAGGAGTTGAGTGGGACAAACATTATTATCATCCCCTGTTTCAGATTTTGAAGCGGAATCTCAGAAGATTAAAGTAATTTTCCAAATTGCTAAATGGCAGTCAAGAGGCAAGACTTACTCCTGGATACCCTGATATCTGTCTCCTGCCTTTCTCATAAGTCATACCTGTGCATAAGAAACACAAAAGAACTAAAGAAAGGGTAAGATGGAACTTTATTTGCTGAATTAAACCAATGAACAGTAGGTAGGAACATGTTAGGAATTACTTGTACTTAATGACAATATTTCTGATACTGATGGAAGGGAAGATCCCTGCATCTTTCAGTAAACAGTCTGAACTGTGCTCAGTTTCAGGCATGTACTAACATTTCTACAGCTAAGAGAACAAAACTCAATAATGCATGGGATAGTAAATTAGAGATTTTTTTTTTAACCTGATGAGCGAACCTTAGTCTCCTGGGGACCAGAATATTGTCGGAGATACATAACAAGCCCAACAGTACCCAGAAAAATTAAAACAGACAGAGAAAGAATCACAATTAGTGCTAAGACAACTCTTCCTTTTCCAGATGCTGGGCCACTGTCAACACTACCTCCGTAGCCTCTGAGCAGACAGTAGGGTGGGGACCACCCATGGCCACAGTGGCAGTGATGCTTGTTATTGCAGATCCCCTTCATATTGCAGGTCTCAGGAAGGCAGACTCGTGACAGGACAGATAGACTGACACACTTCTTGCGGATGCAGATCTTTCCTGGGCCACATGCAGTGCCATCTTTAACTTCACCAACGTCAGGTAAGTCCATCCCTAAATGATAGTCGATACTCCAGCAGCTGACACCATTGATGTGAGTGTGCTGCACAGCAGAATGATCTTGGAGGGAAGGAATGGCTCCCACATTCTCACACTGCACTCTCCCACAAAAGATATCAGAGGTATTACATTTTAGGTATGCCGTGCCATTTATACCACAGTGACCAAAACGGTTTCCCTGGGAGTTGATTTCTTTATAGCAATTCCAAGGTGCACTCTTTGCATCTTCACCAAAAATCTCCCTGCACTGTTGGTCATGGTTATTACATCTCTTTTGATAGCAGTAGGCACTGTCACTACAGGGGATCCCGTCCTGCACATATCTATCTTCTGGACATTGATGGGATGTCCCATTGCACCATTCTGGAAGGTCACATTCATTGACCTGTGGTCTACAGAGTTCCCCTGATGGCATGAATTTGCAGTCTTTACAACAAAGCCCAAAAGCACAGGCAGCACCAGGCCTCAGAGTGCAGTTCAACAGACAACAGGGATCTTGTTCACACTGCTGTACAGATCCACAGTCACACTCCTCTTCTCTTTCAACCACGCCATTCCCACAGCGCTTCAACATAAAGACTTCCTCTGGCCTTGGAAAATTGTGCAGGCATGATCCCTGGTTTAAAGTGGTCTTCATAAAATCAGCATAACTGCAATTGGTGAATTTCTCTGCTGGCACTCTGAAAGCACTCATGATGCAACCTTTTTCCCCACAAAAACAGAACTTCTCATCATGCTGCATACCCAAAGTGTGACCTAACTCATGGGTCACAGTGTTGGCAAAAAGATACCAGGTGTCTCCTCGGAAATTATCAACTCCACAGTCAATAGGAGGACGACATATTCCTGCAACATAGGCTATACCAAGTATACTTATAAGAGGATCTTTTATGAAAATATGCGCAGCATCATGCTGTATCTGGGAAAGACTGATTTGTTTCCAATGAGAGAAATCTTCCAGAACCTGTTCTATACTTATTATTGGAAAAACATTTCCTTGATTCCAAATTTCAATCCCAACCAAAATTACATAAGTATCCAACTGCTGATACATGGAATCCACTATGTTAATAACAAGAAATACATCCTCTTGCACATTTGAGAAGTTGCTTTGGAAGTAAATGAAGAAATCGTGGTTTACCACCACAACTAGCTCCAGAAACCATGTATGAGTCCACCAGTTACCAGTAGAATTTTGTTTCAAAGCTGAGTTCTCAACCTTTTCAAATTCTAAGTGTTGGTATGCTATTTCCTTTTCTTTTAAGCCACATCTCATGGGTAGGAATTGTGTCTCATTAGTGTTTATCTTATAAACCAGGTGTTCAAATGTGGTAGAGTGCCTGATGGGTTCAATTTCGTAAGTGAGGTCATTTATTTGTAACACCCCTCTAAAGCCCCCAAAACAGGTACTGAAAACAACCAGAGACCCAGGGGCTCCCTCCACATAGCCATGATAGTAACAGTCATCAGGGACAAAGGGCTGATCCTCCAGGAGAGCATGCTGCTCTGTGTAGGTGAACACTGGGAAATGTCTGGAAATCAAGAGCTTCTTGACCCTCATGTGGACAATATGTCTCTGGCCCCCAAACAGCAGGCTATAGGAGAGCCATCCCGGAGCATTTGCACCTCTGCCTCTGCTGGTTACCTTCAAGGGAATCACTACTTCTGGAGAGCTGAGGCGTTGGGAAGGCCCAGCCTGGGAAACGCCAGGTGGGTACAGAGACACCCCAAGCCAGAGCAGCAGTAGAGTGACTCTCATGGATGCTCCAGCCTCCATAGCCACCATTATGGCACCATCTGTCCAGAGCAGAAGAGTGCAGAGTGTGAGGAACTGCTGGTCTGGCTCCTCCTGAGCTGCTCAAGGTACAGGGATGACCTTTATAGATCTGTGTCCTGGCAGAGTTGGATCATCAGAACTTCAATGCTGAAAATAAAAATAAAAAGACGGGTGGGGATGGTGATAGGATTGGGTAAGAAAGTTGGGAAAGAAAAAGCATGGAGAGACGAAAAACTGATTGATGTGTCAAGAAAATACTTTGGACTTGCTTTTAATAAATGGGGTTGGGGAGTTAGAAGGTATAGATAAAACAATATTGGCTATGTGTTGATAATTGTTGAAGCGGAAGAGAGATATTTATATAATTATTCAATTTTTATAGGTAGTATGAAAACATCCATAATAAGAAGTAAAAGCAAAAGTAAAGAGACTTAATAGTAGGGTGACTTTATATCTCAATTTGTGCAAGACAGTATTGGTTTATGCCTGTTGCCTTTGCAATAACTATTGAGAATCTCCCCTTTGACTGTCAAAACTGTAGACATCAAAAATAATCACAAAAATTCTTGTATCAATTTGTATCGGTCTTATGGTTTACTTTAGTCTTTCTTTATCTCAAAGTGATTTACTGTCTCCTCATTGGATTCTTCTTCACTCATAACACTATTAGACTTCAAAATCCTTACCACAGAGTTAATGATTTTCACTCACTTTATAATAGTATCTTCTGTGATGCCAAGTATATCTCTGTATACAGTGAAAAATGGAAAAAAGAAGGAGTGGTGGTGAACTGCCTTAGCTCATAAATAGATGCTACTTAAAATGTATTATTATTTGATTATAATTTGTATAAGAGGAAAAACATTTGTAAAAAGCTGACATCCTCTACGGGTATATATGGGGAGAACACTGTTGTTCTCCCCAGTTACAAAAACAAAAGGAAATGCCTTCAGAAGAGAAAATGAGAATCTATGCAGTTTAAAAGCCTTGCGAAAAGGAACTCTGTCTTGTTAGGACAAAGGCATCCGAGTGCCCGGTATTTTAGCATAGCCAGGGAGAGTCCCAATGTTTGCTCAAATATATTTACCAACAGTTTTTGAAAATGGGGAATTTCTGCACCTGGCATACAGTCTGGCTGGCAACACTTATCTATTTCTTCCCTTATTCATTAAGCAAGCATTTATGTATTTGGTGCATACGAGGTGCAGGACATTTACTAGATATTATGAAAAAAAACCACAAGTCATTAAAGGAATTATCAATTTGTGCAGAAATTTGTGGCAGGAGCAAGAATAAACTTTAGGGGGCCTATAACATTATATTCAATATTTTGTAAATTATGTGCCCTTTTCTTTTGCTGAGGAGACAACCCATAGATTTCATCATAGTCTCAAATGACTGACAAAAATGAGTCTAAGAAACTAAACCTGTGTAAAAACAGACAAGTAAACGGACGATTATAATATATGATCCAAACCAGACTAGTCTGAGGTTAATAAAGTTTATGTTTCAGGAAGCCTCATTGTACAGACTTCCATAATGAGCCTGGAAGGGGCCCAGCAATGTACTTCATAAAAGTCACCAAATTAAGAGTTTTCAAAATTAGTTCACTATAAAAGAAAAATTTGAAATGCTCTGAAATATAACAATTCATATATAAAGGACTTGATAAAGGTTTTCTATAATTTGGTAATAATATATGTCATTATTTATCTCACTACCAATAACAAGTTGTGAAGCTGAATTTTTTTCTAAGCTATCAATGATACAAAATAAATTTTTAGCAAAAATGCTAGAGAAAGGAAAATGCCTTTCAGTTCTTGCCTTAGAAATTATAACAAAGCAATTGTCATAGAGAGGCAAGTAAGAAGCAGCAATTAAAAAACTGTAGGGAAAACATATAAGTGTGTCAGGAAGTTAATTAATGTAAGTATGAGGGAGTAAATTTTGTGATGTTTATGGTGTTTTCAACCTTTTAAAATTTATAATTTGTTGTCCTGTCTCCACAGCCAAAGGAATGGAGACATGAATTCAGCAGATGTTTCAAACCCTCCCATCCCTTATTTTTCTCTTCTTTATTGCCCTGGATATTACATTCACACCTCCATAATGTTCTGAGTTTTCTCATTTATATATAGTGCTGGTAGCTGAAAATTCTCATTGCCTTTCAATCACAGTATAGTTAACAAAGTACTGTTTTCCTTTCTAATACAAAATATTTAAGTTTTTTATTTGTCCTAGATTTGCTATGTGGATGCTGGTGGATAGGGAGGACTTGTTTCAGTCTGAACAATATCCTTGCATTAACTTGCCTATAGAGCCTGGCTCCATCTGAGCAGTTTCCATTGCTGTAAGGTAGGCACCATATTCCACAAGGTGCAAGTAGCACCCAAGAGAAAAGAAAAAACTTCTAAGGACAAACATCTCTGAATTGGGGTGAAATCCTAACTTCCAGATTTGCTCTCTGTATTGCACTTGATGTGTTTTCTACTTATTATGGAGTAGGAGTTGTTATGGAGGGGAGCATGGCAAGTGGGAAGAACTAATAAAAGATACAGTGTTATGGAGAAGACTGATGAGCTGCACGAACCTCTGTCATATTATTGTTTTTCTTGGAGCTTAGCATGAGAGTAGGCAAGAATAGGAAAATAACTCCAAAGAATCTTTGAGCCAGACTTTTTTGTCCTCATTCCTAGGACTCCAGAGACCAAACTCCTGAAGGAACATCATTCTACCATCCATACCATGAAGTGGTGACACTAAAACTCCATGTTCTCTAACATAATTGGACTCTCAAATTAGATAACTGACCTCCTCTACATGTTTTATAAACTCTTTCTTCCTTTCCCTGCAGCTATTTCAAATTCCTCAAGACCCCTACCTACTCATCCCCCCTCTTACCCAGTGCCCTAATGCACTGTTCTTCCATCTCTCTGTCACTAATATCCGACCTATTAGAGAGTCATGGGATTAATTTAGTTGGTTATGATCTGCAGTTTTTTTCTTTAAGGAAATAGAAGATTCTTAGCAACTCTTGCACACTTGGTGCCAAAAATTTGGGACTGTATGGGTGTGTGAGGCCACTAGGTCACAATATAAAATGGATCATTTTCTCTGGAACACAGCAAAAAATGTATCTATAATGATACCAAATTCAAGAGCAAAATGGTTTCTAGGCTTTTCACCATTACAAACCTATCTGAATCCATATCCATATATACCTCTCCTCTACCTCACTCCCCACCCAAGTCTCAGTGGAAGCATGATTTCCCCCCAGATGCAGGTAGTAAGCCCCTTACTTTCTGTTCTATATCTTATCTTCTATCTACTTGAGGGCTGATTCTATCGATTTTCCCTACTCTCAACTGTATCGTCATCTTCTCCTATTTTGCCTGTTCTTATTGGCAATTAGGGTAAGAAACTCATCCTGATAAGTTTGCAAATGTCCTGGTTTTAAAACTGAAAGTCCTGCATCCCAGGACCTCCTCAGTTCCAGCCAACCAGAATGGTTGGTTACCTTACTCCCTAGCCATACTCAAGTCACTCCCATCTTTAAAAAGTAAAACAAAACAAAAATTAAGAAATGTCACATTATCCAAAGGACTACTCTAGATACCAACTTATGCATAGAACCAAACTTGGTGAATGACCTACCAGTAAAAGAAACAGTAGTTTCCATGGCCCTTTCTGTCTAGGTGGTTTGTACCACCCTTTATCAATGAACAAAGATTTATAGTTGAGACCACACAGAACACAGGGAAATATAAGCCCTCCCCCTTTTGTCTCTCAGGTTACTAAATTCTAGATTTAGTTGCTTAGCAACAAAGATCTTTCACGTCTACAGAAATAACTGGCTCTTAAGTATGTCGTTCTCTGACTCTACCATTTCTCTACAATTTTATTTCTGAATTCAATATAATGGGAATTGGATAGCCTCCTCAACTCCAGCCCATGTTCTTCCACAGTGTAGATTCACTTCTGCTTCATAATTTTGCTCATGCCATTGCATTGGCCTAGACAGTCTAACCACTTTTCACTATGGGACCTAATTATAGTAACTTTCTAGGGTAAGATCAAATTCCACTTCCATTATCAAATCTTTCCTAAATAATCTAGACAATATTGATATTCTGCCACTTCCCTTACTACTATCATATTCAATAAACTTTTATATTATCACATTTATAAACTTGCTATTTTCTGTTTTGTATATGTTTTTAAAATTTCATCTCCTATTAGACTATACTGTTTGTTAGAAGAATATGCTCAAAGTGGTTGGTCAAGAATTTATGGGATAGTGATTGGCAAAATATATAATTGTTAATGAACCCACAAGGGGTGGGGGGTTCAATGTTGCTCACTGCACAAAAAGCCAATTACTGAGACAAGGATTGTGAAGGAAGAAAGGATTTATTGCAGGAGACACATCTACTGGGAGGGGAAGGTATGGGCTGCCTCAAAGCCACCTCCCTGATCAACAGGGTCAGGGGTTTTTCTAGAGGTGAAATGAATAACACATGAGGGAACTGAGCATCATTATGTGTTTGGGGTGGAGTGCAGGGCACGCAAGCATAGTCAGAAATCATGCTAGTACATACATCCCATTTTCAAAAAATGGTGGATAAGTCCCACCCACGGTAGGGATTTTAGTATTAAAATGAACTAGGTGTTAATATTTGTCATTCTTTCAGCCTTATGTGCAGGCTCAATGGGTCCTTGGGCAAGATTTGTGGTAGAGTATTGCATATCTTGTCGTCTCAGGACAAACAGGTGGTGTAAGGCTTTGTAGTTATCTCATGACTGCAAGGAAGATCCACAATTTCTGGGAAAGAAACTCAACAGGGAATGCATCAGTGCAACAGAAAGTTACAAAGTTCTGATCAGCAAATTTTACTGGCCTGGGAACTGGAAACATAAGAGAACTACAAGAATAAAAAAAAACTATAAAAAATGTTTTTTTGCTTATGGAGCTGGTTACATAATCTGAGTTCAACTATATATTAATAAAAATTGGATACAGGCTGGGTGTGGTGGCTCATACCTGTAATCCCAGCAACTTGGGGGGCCAAGGCAAGAGTATTGCTTGAGGCCAGGAGTTCAAGATCAGCCTGGGCAACATAGCAAGACCCCAACTCTACAAAAAACAAACTAGCCAGGCACAGTGGCGCACACCTCTAGTCCTAGCTACTCAGGAGTCTGAGGCAGTAGGATCACTTGAGCCCAGGAGATCAAAGTTACAGTGAGCTGTGAAAAAGCAATCCCATTTACAATAGCTACCCAAAATATAGAATATGATCCAGCAATCCCACTTCTCAGAAGGTAGAAACTATACTGTCAATATCAGGGGTGGGGAACCTTAAAATTAGCTGTAATTAAACAAGGCCACTTTAATTTAGCTGTAATTAAATAAGGCCGCATTCAGGAAACTTCAATAGATATACTTAAAAATGTACATTATTTTGTAAAAATCTAACTACTATGTACTTAACATTTCAAAAAATGAAAACTATTTGTTCATTTTAAAGTTAACTAACCTTTTAATGACTTTGTTGTGTCTGCTTTTTGTTGGAAAGCATTTGAATATTTGGTTGCAGCATGGAGGTCCACAGTCTCAGTTGATCCTTTAGATAAATGTTAGTCATTTGTGACCTTAAGGGTGTCTTTATTTCGGTTAGGTAGTAGAATGTAGATTCGCAACAAAAAGTGGTTGAAAGGCAAGAAAGCATTTTTGGGACATGTTGCTGAAGGTGTGGGTATTCTGCATTTTTCCATTATTTCAACTGGATCTTTCTTAGCATCAAACAATGACTTTAAAATATCCCCTACTGAGAGCTCAATCAATTCTATCTGTAGTTCTTCAGGTACCTTGGTGATATCAACCAGGTGAGGCTGAAATGCTCAGTTGGGGAAGACTGCAGTTCTGCCTCAGCAGTGGAGCAACCCCAGTGCTCCTGAAGGGACTTGAAGAAGAGCACTTCTCTACCTTACCCACTACTAGGTACACAGGAGCTTGACATGGGTGCACCCGTAGGATGGTCTTTCTGGGGCATTTTGGAGTGACTGCATCCCCATGGGAGCTGTGCCCTCCAGGGTCAGGCCTGCACAAGGGGTGCAGTCCCACTCCCTCTCTACGCAGAAAGTCAGCGTTCCCACAGATAGACAGAAGTGCCCGTCAACTGAATATCTGAAACAACAGCATAGGGACATTATGGGGAGGCAGGTTACTTTTCTGCCAGCCTGGTAGTACACGTAAGGCAGATTCTTCCCTTCCCCCAGTGAATTTCACCAGGAGCTCCCCCAGCCACCTCTGTCAGAGTTGATGCTTTTGCCCATCATTGTGGTATTGCATATACCCAACTCTGCTTTAGCTGCAGCCGGTTCTTACCTATGGTTACCTCCTACTGGCTTAAAGATTGAACTGTTCAATCCAGGGAAAAAAAAATCTAGGGAAAAAAAGTACACACCACTAGGGAAGGAGATAAGCTTCAAGAAACTTCTACCATTCCAGCCCCGCAGCAGACAGTGAATCTGCTCATACACCCAGCACATTGCTACTGCAATCACCTGAGAAAGTCATTGCACAAAGATTTTTGATAACCAAGGAATTCATACAAAGTTGTTGCCACTAAGCACCCAGAGGCAAAGCTAGGTAATCATAAACTATACACATTATAGTCACATTCTCAAAAGGAAAAAAAAACTAGTTGAATCAAAAGTAAATTCAAAAGTAATAAGCAATAGTCTATCTAGATGTGAATGAACCAGAAAAATCATTCTGGCAATATGAAATAACAATGTTTTACAATGCCCCCAAAGGATCAGACTAACTCTCTAGTAATGGATGGAAACCAGAATGAAATCTTCGAAGGAATTCAAAATATTGATTACAAAGTTGCTCAATGAGATCCACAAGAAAGTTGAAAACAAACATGAAGAAATAAAAAAAAAATTCAAGACATGAATGAAAAATGTTCTAAAGAGATAGATACTTTAAAAGAAAACAGAAATTCTGGAAAGACTGAATTAGGAAATTTCAAATTGCAGTGGAAAGTTTTAACAGTAGACTATACCAGGCAGAAGAAAGAATTTCAGAACTTGAAGGCAAGGCTTTCAAATTAACCCAATCAGACAAAAATTTAAAAAAAAATTAAAAGAAATAAACAAAGTCTCCAAGTAATACAAGATTATGTAATATATACAAATGTAATGATCATAGGTATTTCTGAGGGAAAAGAAGAAAAAGCAAAATGTTTGGAAAACCTATTTCAGGGAAAAACTGAGGAAATCTTCCCTGGTCTTGCTAGAGATTTAGACATCCAGATCCAAGAAGCTCTAAAACTCCTGGTGGTGGAGGACGGCAGGATGTCTTACTAGAGGAAGCAGACATACACTTCCTCTCCAGAGAACAACCAGGATATCCATCAAAAACCCAGTTCGAATAGATCATCGAAGGGAGAAAAAGCAAAGACAACCGTGAGGCGATGGAGAACACTCAGGGTGAAGCTAGAAGACAGACTGCCTGCGTGAGATTTTTTTGAGGGCCTTGAATGGCCCCTGACTGAGATCCAGGAAAGGGGGTAAGCAGGAGATCTTTGGGGCCCCAGGCTTCTGCCTGAAACCTTTCCAGTTTGACTGAACAGGAGCTCCTTTATACCCACAACCCCAGAGAGCTGCGGGGAACTTGGGTGTTTTTACAGGCTTCTAAACCCCAGACACTAATGCCTAGAACTAATTGGAAGCACTTCCCCTAATCCACTGAGCCCTGCCCTGAAGTCTCTGCCTCACTTCTGGGCCAGGGAGGGAGATGGGAACCCTGGTGACCTGCACCCCCAGGAAAAATGTGCCCCACTGGTTATGGGCTGCTGTAGAAGTGAGGGGTTTTGAGACCAGAAATTTTATGCCTGCTGGCCTTTTCACAGAGTCCTGGCTTCTTCCGCAGACAGTGGTATCCTTTCTCTCCCACTTCCCCCATTAAACTGCAGCAAATCTCCAAGCAGCTGGCTTGAGTACCAGCTACGCTGCTGGAGACCAGCCTGCCTTTTCTAGTCAGAGTTGGTGCTTGGACTTGGGCGTCCTAGGAATGGGTCTGAAGGCCTGTTCCTATATCACATGACTTGATTGTGTCCTTTGTGGGTGAGGAGGGGAGATGTGTGAACTGATCTCAAGTGGGGAGGGAGCCCATGCGGATAGAACAAGAGGAGAGTCTGGAGGGCTTTTGCATTATGGTATACACATGGGACATCCCTCCCCCCATGACAATAGCAGGTATTTTTTCTGTCCTGGCAGGGGAGGCACACAGTCTGGTCCTGCTGTGCTGACTGAGCACAGTTGCCCTGTAACTGGCCCAGCTGGTTCGTTCAGAAGCCAGAAGGAGATGGGAACCCAGGCAATCTCCTATACCCCAAAGTGGAGTTTCCCCATTGTAGCTCTGAGCCAGGATGAAACTGTGGGGTTTTTGGATCAGAAGCTCCACATCTGCCATCATTTTCCCTGGAGCTGCCTGCCTGGCTGCATCCACAGAGTGGAGTTCTTCTTCCCTCTTCCCCACCACCAAACTGCAGCAAAACTCCAAGTGGCTGGCTTGCATTCCCTCCAGGCAGCCGAGTACCAGCCTGCTTTTCCTAAGTCAGGATGGTACTTGAATTTGCAGAGTTTAGGAACGGGCCTATTCTCATACTCCCACAATGCAATTGCATTGCTCAGGGGCATGGAGGGGAGATTTGTGAACTGATCTCAAATGGGGAGGGAACCCATGTGAACAGAACTGAGAGAGCAGTGTAGTGTGCTCTTGTGCTGCGGTGCAGGCAGGGGACACCATCCCCTTAGAAATGGCAGCAGTGTTCTCTGTCCTGGCATTGAAGGCTCACAGTCTGGTCCCGCTGTGCTCTCAGTGAAGTTGCCTACTGAGTGGCCTAGCTGATTTGGCCAGAAGCCGGGGGCGTGGGGAGAGCAACCTGAACCCCACTTCCATCTACTAGACTGTGGATTTTTGACTACTTCAATTCCATGAGCAGGTCCTTTGGAGTGGTGGGGGCATCTCCACAACTTCCAGGAGTCCCTCAGCAGCCTGAAAATTGACCTTTAGCCCTCATTGGGACAGCACTAGCACCAGCCTCTGGGGAACCTGGATGCAGACTTGCTTGAAACAGCCCCACCTGGCTCTGCCCCACACATCAGCCTTGGTGGTGGCAGATCACAGGAAGGTGACCCCTGGGAGTTCCAGGGCCAAGCCCAGCGTGGGGGCCATCTGAGTACATCTTCTGGTAGAGTACGACTGGACATAGCTCCCACAAATAACACCACATCTAGCTTTCTCCAGCCAGCATAACTTACTGGCAGGGAGGTCAATTTGTACAGCATTATTTGCTGATTCAATTGTACAATAGGTTGGCCAACTCTTAACTGCAAGTGCCATCTACTGGTGTGGAGACAAAATTGCATGTTCCAACACAATTCTTGTTAGACGTGCATAGGGCTGGGGAAAGAAGCAAGATTCCAGAGACCCCCATCTCTCTTTCTTGGCAGAAAGCAGGGAACCTGCCTCTATCTATAGTATATCACCACTACAGCCTACAAATAATTAGCATTTGAGAAAACCACAACAATAAGCTGTCCATTACTAAAAAATCTATCCAGAGACTTGGCCATCTCAAAGACAAGCAGAGACACAGGCCCTTATCTAATATATGCTACAGTCAAATCCTTGAGAGGGGTAACAAACAAAAAAGAAGTCCCATTTAAATAAAAGTAAAGTAAAAACAAACAAACAAAATAAGAACAACAACAACAAAAAAAAAAACAAGGAGCAGTAGCTTCTCCAGAGGAGAAAGAATCAACACAAGAATTCTGGCAGTATGAAAAAAAGAATGTAACAAAACCCCTCCAAAAGTTACACTAGCTCTCCAGCAAGGGACTCTGATCAAAAGAAAATTTTTGAAATGTCAGATATGGAATTCAAAATATGGACCACAAGTAAGCTCAATGGGATTGGTGACAAAGTTGAAAACCAACACAAAGAAAACTAAAAAAATAATTCAGGACATGAATGAAAAAAAATTCACTAAAGAGACAGAAACTATCTATTTTAAGTTTTTAAACTTAAAAAAACAACTTCTGGAAATTAAAGAATCTTTTATGGAAGTACAAAATACAGTGCAAAGCTTTAACAACAGACTAGACAAACAGAGGAAAGAATTTCAGAGCTTAAAGACAAGGCTTTTGAATTAACCCAGTTAGTCAAAAATAAAGCAAAAAGAATCAAGAACAATGAACAAACTCTTTAAGAAGTATGAAACTATGTCAGCTGATCAAACATAAGAATTACAGGTATCCCTGAGGGATAAGAAGAAAAAGCAAAAAGCATTGAAAAACTACTCAAGGGAATAATGGAGGAAAATTTCCCTGGGCTTGATATAGATTTAGATATCCAGATACAAAAAGATCATTGAACTCCTGAAAGACAAACAGGATATCTCTGAGGCACATACTCATTAGACTGGCCAAAGTCAAAGTGAAGGAGAAAATCCTATAAGCAGCCAGGTGAAAAAAATCAAGTAATTTATAAATTAAAACCCATCAGACTAACAGCAGAATTTTCATAAGCCAGAAGGGAATGGGGTACTGTCTTCAGTCTTCTTAAACAGACTGTCATCTAAGAATTCTATATCATGCAAAACTAATCTTCATAAATGAAGGAGAAATGAAGTCTTTTCCAGAGAAGGAAACACTAAGGGAATTTATCAGCAATAGATCTGCCCCAGAAGAAATCTTTAAAAGTACAATATATGTTAAACAAAACAATTGATACTCTACAGTGTAAAAGCAACCAAAAGTGAAAACTCACAGCTCTTATAAAACAGAAACACAAGGGAGAAAGCAAAGCAACTAGGCTGGCACAGTATCTCATATATCAATATTAACATTGAATGTAAACAGCCAAAATGCCCCACTTAAAAGATATAGATTGGTGGAATGGATTAAAAACACAACCCAAATATATGCTGTCTCCAGGAAACCTATTAAACTCGTAAAGATTCTCATAGACTTAGGTAAAAGGGTGGGAAAAAATATTCCATGCAAATAGAAATTAAAAGTGAACAGGAGTAGCTATTTTCATATGAGATAAAACAGATTTAAAACAACAACAGTAAGAAAAGGTGAAGATGGTCATTATATGATGATAAAGGGATTGATTCAACAAAAAGATATAACAATCCTAAACATATATACACCTAACACAGGAGCAGGCAGATTCATAAAACAAATACTACAACACATAAGGAAAGAAATAAACAGAAACATCATAATAGTTGGGGACTCCTGATAGAACTAGACAAATCATTGAGGAAGAAAATGAACAAAAAAACTTAAATGGGGGTCTAGAACAAATGAACCTAACAAACATTCACAGAACATTCTACCCCAAAACTGCAGAATATATATTCTTCTCATCAGTACATGGGACATTTTCCAAGATAGATCATATGTTAGGCCACAGAAAAAACTCTCATAAAATTTTTAAAAATCAAAATGATACCATGTACCCTCTCAGACTACACTGGAATAAAACTGGAAATCAATTCCAAGAGGAACTCTCAAAACTACACAAACACATGGAAACTAAACAAACTACGCTGAATTATCAGTGATGAAATCAAGATGGAAATAAACAAATTTATTGAATTGAATGAAAAAGGTGACACAAGCTTCCAAAATCTCTAGGACACAGGAAAAGCAGTGCTAAGAGAGAAGTTAATAACACTAAATGCCTACATCAAAAAGACAGAAATATCACAAATTAACAACCTAATATCATACCTCAAGGAACTAGAACAAGAACAAACCAAACCCAAACCGAGCAGAAGAAAACAAATAACAAAGATCAGAGCAAAACTAAATGAAATGGAAACAAACAAACAAAAAAATTACAAAGGATCAATGAAACAAAAGTTGGTTCTTGAAAAGATAAACTAAATAAATAGACCACTCCTAGATTAACCAGGAATAGAAAAGAAAGGATTCAAATAAGCTCATTCAGATATGAAAAAGAAGACATTACAACTGATACCACAAAAATCTGAAAGAGTATCTGAAACTACTATGAATACCTCTGTGATTACAAACTAGAAAATCTAAAAGAAATGGATAAATTTTGGAAAAACACAAACTCTCGAACTTGAATAAGGAAAAAATAGAAATACTGAACAGGCTAATAATGAGTAGTGAGATTGAATCAGTAATAAAAAATCTCCCAAAAACAATAACAAAAACCCAAACCAGATGGATTCACAGCTAAGTTCTATCAGACCTAAAAAGAAGAACTGGCACCAGGGGATTTTGAAAAATGGCAGATTAGGGGTGACCTCCTGGCTCTCTGCTCTCAGAGTCAGAGGTGAAGTAGGCAGACTATTGCACATGAGTGAACTCCACTTCCACAAGATCAGTTTCATGGACCTGCAGAGAAACAGAGTGGGACATAGGACATCAGTGGAAAACAGAGGTGATTCAGAGTATCTTTCGCAAAGCCCAGAGAGTCGGACATATACCTTAGGGAGGGAGCGCGGGTCTACCACACCACCCCAGCCAGCCAGCTGTGGTGGGGCGTTCTGACTCCCAGGAGGTCAATCCTTCCCCCACCGAACTCCACACCCACGCAAGCAGAGAAGTGCCTGAAGTCAGCGGGAAGTGGTGGCATAGGCAGTCGGGCTGTGTGGAGTAAAAACTGGAGCAGGGAACATTTTGAACTCTCTTGTGCACTCTTCTGAGTCAACTTTTGGTGGGGGAGGATGTGAGCCCAGTGGCTGCTTCCTGGTACCGCAGGAGTGAGTGCAGAGACATCTCATTTTGCGAGGCTTCCAAGTCTAGGACAGGGGGCATATACCCTGGAGGAGGCTCTGCCCTTGGAATTTGCTGAGGCTCTGGCTGGCACTGGAGAGTCAGAACAAGCGTGGTTTCCTGCAGCTGAGCAGTTGTGACTCGGAGGGTTGGGAAAGCAGTGGGCTCAGAGCGCAGAGTGGAAGCAGCCCACTATCTCCACCCCACCCTCCTGCCCCGCGGGTGGCTTCTGCGCAGGCTCTAAGGAGGCAGTCAGATGCCTCCCGTAGTCTGGAAATGCTGCGGGTTGCTCTGGAGGCAGTCACAGTCCCCCTCCCTGTCCTAGCCCAGACAAGCACGTCCAACATTTGGAAGGGGTGGGGGGAAAAAAAGAGAGACTCCGTCTGATCCCCCAACCCAGCCCTAGGTCTTCCCATTCCAGCCGCTCCAGTTTGGCATTTGAAGGGGTAGAAGGGAGAGTATGGTGTCCTCTGTGGCAGACTCGCCAGGCTGGACTCACGCGGGCTCCCACTCCACCCAGCTGCCTGCGTTCTGCACCAAGAGAGTAGAGACCACCTTGACAGGGCAGAGCTGCAAGGGAGGTTGCCTCTCAAGTTGTGACCTGGGGAGACATTACCATTCATCCTCTCCTGCGACTCAGGCCCGGGTGCTTCGCACCAAAGGGACTGACTCCATCCCTGGGCAAAGCTGAGAAAGAGGTTATTCATCCTGAAACCCTGTCGCCGGACTATTACCGCTGCTTCGCTTCCTCTTCCCCGCTGGAGGCTGAAAGACGGTAGAAGCAGCCTAACAGGACAGCCTTGTTAGCAGAGACTTGTGTTTACCCCTTTATTGTGGCCTGATAGTGGGTGCCTCCAGCCAAAGGGGAAGCCTCATTCCCAGGAATTGCGGAGGGGTGAGGGAGCCCACTGTCTGAGCTGATATCTTCTGGGGTTAAACAGAGCCCTTGGTGGTGACCAGAGAGATGAAAGATCTCTGAATAACATATTAACAGCTCACCCCTAGCTCCAGATCAAGCAACCTCTGAAATATTCTCTTAGACTCTCTGATAACTGTTGCTCCTCTCACACCACCTAAAGTAATAACAAGACTCTAGGAACCTTTGGGAGTAGCAGGACATTCCCCAAAGACTGAGATACCTGTATATCCTATTTGGAGGCTTAAAGCATACTACAAAAATTTTGGAATACCTTAGTAACTGACTCCTCCTTGCAAATCACAAGTAACAAAAGAGAGAGTAAACTCATAACCCAACATAGTGCCTCCCACCTCAATCTGGTGGCTGATAGTGTACTCGCACTCACAAAAGTGATCTAACTCCTGGGTGTCTAAGCAAGGGGGCTGAATTCACTAACCTCTGTAAGCAGAAGGTGAAGACATCAGGCCATAGATAACCCAACAGGCTCAAACTCCTCTAAGAAAATATAGGACTACATCACATCTCCCCAGCTCTGACAAGGATTTCTCCTCTGGAATCCCAGATTTTAATTCATAATCCAGTCCCAGCACCTCCAGTCCTTGACAAAGTACCCAGATGAGAAAGAACCAGCGAAAGATCACAGGAAACATGAAGGATCAGAGAGAAAAGTCACCTCCAGAAGAAAATACTCCATCATCACCAACTGACACCAATTTACATGATACAATTAAACTCACAGAGAAAGAATTCTGAATTTGGATTGTGAG
>CAUYRT010089913.1:0-54785 GCA_963574885.1 Lepilemur ruficaudatus
AGGAAGGAAGGAAGGGAGGGAGGGAATGAAAGTTTCTTCTGAATTTTTTTCCACTTTTCTTTAAAAATACTGATTTTCCTTACCCTGTGCTCTCTCCTGTCACCATCATCTTCCCTCTCAGGCCTGCAGATGAATCTGCAGATGAATCTCCATCTCTGGCCACTTACTCTCAGTGGAAATCTAGTCCTTTGTTTCCAAAACTTTCTCCTGAACATAGAAATTTAACCATCGCCACCAATTTTCTATTTTGTTTTGACCCAGCCATTCTTCCAGAACACAAGTGATAATTGTTTAGGGACTAAGACTGCCATTGCTATATCACACTCTGGACGCTACACGTCAGCGATGGAGCCATTGTCAAGCTGAACCAGAGACAGCTGGGGTGACCGAGAAGCTGAAAGCTATTGAAACCAGGCACATGCAGAACAGTTGCAGGGCCTCAGGGTAGCTGCCCCGGAGAAAGGAAAACCAATGGGATATAGGAGACTGACTTTAGGTATTTGAATATCTCCTTTGAGAAGACTTCTGTAGTAATTTCCCAAGATTTGGTATCAGTTACTTAGGATACTAATCCAAAGAGGCAGCAAAGTGTAGGCTGACTCTGAAGTCAGAACTAGCCTGGTTTAAAATCCCTGCTCTGTCATTTTCCCAGCTGGTGCCTTGGGCAACTTCTCCTCATCTCCATTTCCTCTCTGTAAAAAATGAGCATAATTGTATCCATCTCATTAGAATTCCTGTGAGGATTCAATGAGATAATATGGTGCTCTATAAATCACAGCTAATATTAAAATTCCTGTTTCTTCTATGGGAATGGAACAGAAGAGAAAGCATTAGATCTGCAGGGTATTGTTTGTTTGAATTATAAAACATAGGGTTTTCTTTTCTCCTCCTTTCCCTTCATCTTTCCCTCCTTCCCGCTAGCCATCCAGTGTGAACGTGCATTAGGTAAGCTTCCAAATTAAACAAAAATTATAAATTTCCTTTAACAATACTGTAATGACAACTGCAACTATAAATGGCCTTAATTATAAGATTTGCATCTTTTACTACTCACAGTAACGTTCTAAACAGTCAGTTTCTGAAAGAGATTCAGAAGAAGAGTTTGGCAAGTGGGAGAAACAGGGTGCTAAGCTATTACATATCAGTAAAGGAGAGCGGGGGTTTAACTGTGATTCTCAATTGTGGCTGCATGTTGATGATTAACAAGGGAAATGTCCCAAAGCCCAGGATGCACCCAAGACCATGACATCAGAATCTCTAGATGTGGGTCTCAGGCATAAATAATTCTTTAAATCTCTCCAGGGGATTGTAACTTGCAGCCAAGGTTGAGAACTGCGGTTTTAGGGGAAGCAGTGGCCAATAGTGTGGAAATCCGCAGAGGTGATGTGGCTGTATGCTGTACGCACTGCGTGAGGACCTCAAGAACTTTCTAGACTCCATAGAGCCCTTTCAGGAGAGTTGAAGAAATAGAAAAGTCCGGCTGCAAAAAGAAGGCATGAGTGGCTAGGGAGAGTCTACACAATTATCACTTAATCCTTCAACAAACATGGTAGGATCTGGAAAGGAAGAGGGAGGGAGATAGTTTGAGGAGTTAGCAAAGACAGTATAACTGTTTTTAGAACATGGGAGACCTAAGCAGATTTGAACAAAAGGTGAGTCTACCGTATCTTGTAAGTTTGCAATTTAAAGTGTGGAGAATGGTGAGAACACTTTGCATCTATCCACTAGATTTCATCTTGATGAATTCAGATTCCTCAGAGGATCTTTACCAAATATGCCCTCTGCTTTACACCCCACTACTCATTTCATTTTAACTGCTGTTGGTTACATTTCCCACTGCATGTCAAATGTGTCTCTTGATTACCTCTTTTGATGCTCACAAAAATCCTATAAAGTGTAAATATAAATTCCATTTTACAACAAGAAAATTTTTCAGATGAGGAAATGAGATTTAGAGAGGTTCAGTAGTTTGCCAAAAGTCATTAAGTGGCAAGACCAGAATTCAAGAGTGGAACTGCATGCCCCCAAAGCCCGCAGTCCTTTCACTCTGCCACTGTGAAAAGCATAAACTCATTCCTTGGAGAGCTACACGCTTCCTTCAGAACCTGCAAAATAACAAAAGCTATACCCTGAAAGATAATGTCCCACCATCAAGGCTTCTGAATGAAATGAATGAAAAGTGAAAACATATCAGAAGCTGCAGCTACCACATCGCGTTGCAGAAGGGCTTGAGCAAGGTACAGAGCATTTCAGAGAAGGGTGAATGGGTGTGTGTACAGGAGGTGTTTGTCACTGTTGACACAGATGCCCAGGAAGATAGTGGAGGAACAGCCAGAATCAGGATTGACTGTAACTGACACTAATCAGAAAATTCAGTGTTTTGAGCTAAAGGCAGTTGGGGGTTGAACAGTGCTGTTCCTCTCCACCATCTGCCTTCTCCTTCTTCCTTCCCTGGACACTAGTCCTTGCTGACTCTTGCCTGCCAAATCATTCCACATGCGCCAGCTCATTTGGCCATCTTCTCTTGCTGAAATCAAATATCTACATCCTTGATTACTCCTAAAAACTGATTAGTGTCCATTTGCAAGCAATATTTTCCTCTTAATATATCCACGTATATGCGATCCAGAGGGCTGCTTTGATTTCTAGAATATTAGCTTAAAGGAGAATGAAATCTAATAAAAAATACAATAGTAGCTCCAAATAGCTGCTTAATCTGTGTCAATGAGATGATTTCCATTTGGTCTGCAGACTGAAGATATTGGAATTAGTTATCCTTTGCACCGAGACAGGGGAAGTGAGTAAAATACTACTTTCCCTTCCAATGAGAAGGCCCCAGATCCTGGAAATTGGAATTATCTGATGCAACACTCACTTGAAAGAGTCAGCAGCATTTCATGCTCCCTTTTTATAAGCTATTTTAATATTATATTTTAAAAGAAACTGGCCTGCAAGTTCATTCCAGGACAAGTTTTAGATTCTTTGAGCATAAAGTTGGGTAAGACCACAACAGAGACTGTTTAGTTTGGACAGACAAATTGCCAAAAAGCCCATAAAAGGGAGGATTTACTGAGCATTTTTCTTTCAGCTCATATTTTCAGATTTTCTTCAAAAGTTAGCCTAACAAAAATTTGAGAGGAGCCATGTGACACACCCATAAAATATGAACACCTCTAATAGAGTCTGTGTCTCAGACCAAATCAGTCCAGGGAGCTTGTGGAGATTTGGACAAGGTTGCTGTCTCTGATGTCCCTAATTTATTACAAAAGTCATCAGAAAAAAAGGAAAAAAGGGACATTTGCTGAATGCCCACTTGTGCCCTAGTTCCTAAGTAGGTGCTGGACAAACCCTCTCCTTTGGTCTTCTCAGTTACCCCCCATTATTCCCATTTTACCAAAAAAGAAAGAAAGCAGAGGAAGATGAACCAGCTGGACAGCGAGACATACGTGGGGCAAGATACGAGGTGGAAAATGGACTTAAACTTTCATTCGTCACAAATGTGTCTGAATCCATGAAGCAATGAATCTTAGATGGTAAGAAAAAAAGAAATGCATTGCACAATGAATCTAAAGGCCCTGACCCATCCTAACCTTTGAAAATCGGAAGCAGATGTTTTGTGGAACTGGAAAGCTTCAGTCAAGGCACCTTGCAGTGTTCGTGGATCTCAGTGAAGAGGCACCTCTCCTCCTCCACGGCTGCTTGTGCCGACGGCTGGTGGTGTGCACTTAATCCTCATCCAAACCCACTTTCCAATGAGGAGGTGAGGCTCAGAGGTCTCTAACCTACGGGCGAGGAGGACGGACAGCGTCTTAAGGAATGAGAGGACCAGTGTATACAGTCAAGAGCTGGGAAGGAAAAACTTGTGCACAGAGTCCTTGGTGAAGGCCAAGTAACCCCGTTTGGCAAGAAAGGAATGTTCTGGAAGGAAAATATTTAGATAAGTATTGGATAAAGGCTCAAACTGTGAAGAACTGCGAACACAGGAGAGGAAATTTTGACTTTATGCTGAAGGAAATGGGAAGCCATGAAAGATTTCTGAGTGGGGAGAGACATGTGGGAAGCAGTTGTAGGAAGAAGCAGCGGGCTGTGGTGTGGGGGAGCGTCTGCAGGGGGGAGGCCTGTTGGGGGCCTCTCCTCAAACTTCCACGGCACTCTGAGGTCACGGCTGCTCTGTGGCCTCCCCGTGCCATGTGATTTCTGAGGCGCTCGGTCCTGGGTACCGGAAAGCCGTTAGGTGAAGCAGCATCTTTAGGCTGCTTGGGCTCTGCCTAATGCAGTGCACATTGAACGTCTGTATCCCTGTAGCCTTTGATGTGGAAATGTCGTCAGGATGTTGAGTGAATTCCAGGAAATTGTCCAGGGCAGAACACGCGATAAAAGAGGCTTCACACTACCCACATGTTGACCTCAGAAAGCAGAGAGACAGTGATGATGGGAAAACCACAGTGGGGGAAAAAATATTGACACTTTTTCCCCCCAGGCTGTAAGACATTTCAGTTTAAATTATGAGCCCCAAAGCAGAGATGACAGAATGTGAAGGGCTCACTGGAACGTTGCTAATACTTAAAGAATGATTTTCTGTAGACATGTCGCCTCACCCCATTCCTACCCATGTGTGTGCTGCACCGCAAGATTCTTGCTATTATCAGAGCAACCTGCAGAGATCAATGCGTTGGGAATATCCCAGCCAGGGCTCGCTTTTGGGGAGGTAGTGGGTTCATGCTGTTCACATGTTGTAAAAATTCCAGAAGCCTGTGTCAGGGGACTAGGATTGAACCCGAGCACACTTGTGAGCCATGTGACCTGGGGCGAGTACACTCAATGCAGAGTAATAATTGAAATGTAAGGATCCAAGAAAATTATACATAGGACAGCATCTTACTCAAAGTAAGGAGTTGACACAGCAGTGAGCAGGGTCATAGAGCAATGCCTACAGAGCCAGGCAAGAGAGGCAAATGTGTGCAGTGGGCTGGGTAAAGACCTGGGAAACCAGAGCTCACACTGCTCACCCAAAGAAGGCACCAGCTACTCACCCTCCCCCATCTGCTGCCACAAGAGATGTCAAAAATGGACATCATTATGTAAAGTATCCCAAGTTTTAAATAATAGCAGCTAATTTAGATCATTTACTAACACTCAAACTAAGCAGCGGACCAAATTTGGCTACAGGTTTGCAAACCAAGAAGGCAGTTTGCTAGTTGTCGTAGATATTGAGATTGTGAACATGAAGCCGCTAGAGAATCCACTCAAACCCCCATCCTGCCACTTGCCAGTTGTTTGAAAAGCTTGCCTTTCTCATCAAAGACATGTGGGTCATAAAAACATCCTACAATGGAGTGCTGAGGGTTAGCTGAGATCAAGAGCACAGAGGCCCAGCCATCAGCAGGAAGCTGGAGCAGGTGACAGAAGCCCCCTGCCATGCCAGGCATTAACCCCTTGGTTGCTGGTCTTTGGGGAGGTCTGGTGGGTTGGAGTTGTGGATGGAAAGTTGAAGCAATAACTTTTACCAAAGCTCTTCACCCAGTGCCTGGTCCTTACCATCCAGAATGGTTTTTATGCCACTTGAAACTGAGTCCTTTGTTGCACGGTTAAAATGTGAGAAGAAGCCAGGCCCTGACTAACAGAGGATATACAACAATTAAGTGACTCATCACAGGACAAGGCCAAGTGTGTCTCCTAAGAAATGCAGAAGAGACAAACAGGACCAAGAAGCACAGAGGAGAAGGAGCACAGTGTGAGCCACAGGATTTAGTCCAAGCCAAATTCCAGAGCTAGGAGTGGACAGGTGGGCTTCATGGGCGTCCAGCCAGTGCAGTTGTACCGCACTCACGAGTGGCCTCAGGCTTGATGCTCTGTGGTCACTGTCTTGAAATTCCCAATAGTTTTATTTTTCATTTGTGCTTTGCAAGTAAAACGTGAAGGGACAATGGAGCATGCATCAGGGGCTTGGACCTGCCCGGTCTCCTCCTGACAGGTTTTCAGCCATTAGCTTCCTTATTCCTGCGCAGCAACTGCGGCCATCCTCCATTCGCAGTGAGGGCCAGGGCACAGGCACGGGAAGGTCAAGCACTCACGTTCCACAGGCCAGATCATAGGACAGGACCCGGGCGCCTATTAGCGTCTGCTCTCATCCACCATATCCCCGTGCCGAGGGAGCTACGTTGAACAGCGAATAGAAAACACCATGGCAAGTTGAGAGAGAGACCACTGAAGAAATGGAAAGGCTTTTCTCTGGCTTTTCAACAAGGAGACCCACATTCCCATTTTGTGCTGGGTCCATAAATTATGTCACTGGCCCTGGGAGTGAGACTGGACGTGGGAAGAATCTCTGGCAATGTGACGGGTGGAGGTGGAAGAGACAATGATTTATGCTGCTGGCATTTTGGGTGGCATGATTCTACTTTATGTAGAACTGTGTGGGGCATTGAAGGACACTTGGCTTCCCATCCCCCTTTCCCCCCAACTACAGGTGTCAATCCCAAATACCTCCAAGGGACTGTGATACCATACCTCCACAAGTGCACTAAAACTCATGGAAGGGGAGAAAACTAGGGTGGCCAAAGGAGGTTTCAGTGTAACAAGTAAAACCGTGGAATCATATAAGGGACCTTAGAGGCTGTTGATCAAATCTCCTGAAACCCCTAACAGGATACACAACACCTCCTTGAAAACTCCTGGTGATTGGTCCACCCTCAGCCTTGTCAGAACAGAGTCTGATTTCCAGTTCCAGGGGTACAGCTAGAGCAGATTCCTTTACCTTCTGCAGAGACACATCTTCACAGTGCATGGTAAACACAAATGAGCACTAGTATTTATTCCCAGCCTTCCCCAAGACACAGCAAGGGAAAAGGGGGAGACCCTCAAGACAGAGAGGAGGGACAATGTTACAGCCCCTCACCAGTCTGGGCAGGGTTGGACATGGGTGGTGGCATCATCTCCACAGTTTACAGCCAGGGCTGTGCTCAGATGTGGCCTTGTCAATCAAGAGTCTGGCAGGTGTAACAGCAATGGTCTGTCCATAGAAAAGACCTTCAAAGGCTGCCATTTGGACAGTAGCTGTCCTCTGGGTAGCCAGGGCTTTGGGATTGGGTTGGGGGAGCCAGGTGTTTGAGAGTTGAGTTCTATGGGCAGAAGTAACTCATCAGTCTTTTAAAAGCACATACAATTGATTCTAACGATTCACAATAGTTATATTCTGTAAAGTCATCATGAATGCTAAGTTAGCAAATACTGAACCATTGGTCCTAGAAGTGTAGAGTTAGGGGCCTCAGAGCCACAGATCACAACACTTTCGGCAATCAATCATTATGTAATCTTGTTTTACATATATTTACATTTAAGAATATCTTATTTTATATATATTGTTGATTCACTAACATGGAACTCATGGCCAACAGCACTGTAACTCATGTCTGAAGGAAGCTTATCTAACACACATTTTCTCCACACAGCACATCACAGCCTTCTTGCACTTAGAAACACTCAACAGTGTTTCTGTGCTTGAGGGCCACTTTAAATTGCAAAATCGCCAACTATAAGCTCAAAAATGCAAGAAACATGGCACTACGTGTACTGCAAAAAAAAGACACTTGTTTACAGTGTGAGAGCTAAAAGGTGAAGGCAAAACTTTGCCTTTGTTGATCTTAGTGGTGCATCCATCCACAAATGACCACTGATTTGGGAATTACAAATAAATTTTAGCAAGTAGATGAATTTTCAATTACTAAAGAATCTGTGAATAATGAGGGTTGACTATCTCTAAAAGTCACTCACACACTTAACTGTTAGACATAATGTTTGGATTCAACTCAGCCTAGCAGGGATCCAGTCAAGTCAAATCAGGCAAGTTTCTATCTAAGATCTACAAGTATTAACTAACCTGGAGGACACTGTGGTATCAAAAGAAAATAAAATGTTCCACTGTAAAGTTGAGGCATTTTTCTTTTTCTTGAAAGGACATAGACCTCAAATGGGATTGTCCCTGAGACATCTTTCCACGATACTACATAAGCCACTTGCACATGTTAGCATTAAACTGTGAAACTCTTCTTCCTATGAAGGCAGACTCTTTCAAGAACTTATGCTTCTTGATCCTAGTTCTGCCTTGGGAGCTGCACAGAACACGGACACCCTCTTCCCACATGGCAGTCTCACAAATATTTGAAGACACCACCAGTTCCCTCTTCCAGAATGGCAACTTCCCATGTTCAACATCCCTTCTCTGATTGTTCCTCATAATCTCCCCAATTTCACCGTCATTGTCACTTTTCTGGGACATGCTCTAATCTGTCAGATATTGACTGCCACCGTCTGCATAGAATAAAGTGAGTAGCCTCAAACTCTGCTGGTAGGACAATAAGTTCACACAGCTTTTCTGGGGAGTTATCTGGCAATACACATACCAAACTCTTTAGCCATATCCCTCCATGTCTTCAAATTTGTCCTAAGGAAATAATCATGGGCATGTGCTAAAATTTTGTTACAAAGAAACTCTATTACTCCAACATGTAGAAACAATTTAAACATCCAAGAATAAAACAACATTAAATAAATTATGGCACATCCATAGTCATTAAATACTATGTAGCCATTAAAATGACAGTGTAAGCAAACCTACATTGACTTACATAGATATTTATATAATAACAATAGAAAAGATTATAAAAGAATGAGTATAATGATTACATTTTTATTAAAACATCTACTTATAATATAGAGAGAAAAATTCCCAGCATATTAACAGTAGTTCTCAAAGGCTAATTCCATTTAAAGTGCTTCTTTTCTTTGTCAACTGTTTTTCATGATACGCTACTACATTTATAATAATATGATTTATTATTATTTATAAATTAAATAAATAATAAATTTAATTAATTAAATTTAATTTAATAACTTAATTTAAATTAAATAATAAATTATTATTTATAATAATAATTAAAAGCTATTCTGTTAGGTGTGTAAAAATTAAAACTTTTTGGTAGTGCCTCATTACTTTCAAGATAAAGTCCAAACACCCTGGCTTGAGTCGCAAGGCTTGCCACGATATTACCTTTTGGATTTCACCTCCTGATAGGCTTTACAAGCACTTTCCACTTTGACCATCATGAACCACCTAAAATTCTCCAAATGTACACTCCTGTTATTCACCTACACCTTTGCTCGAAACATCCTATAGATTAAGAAACTGGCTTGGGGAGATTATCCAAAATTACACAAGTAATAAGATGATAAAAACCAGGCCAAGGTTGTATTGTCTCTGAAGCCCATGTTATCTCCCCAGGATCAGAATGAAAAAATGGAACTGTCAGGGTCATATTTCTCAATTATCTTTGTGCCATAATCTCAGCATAGGCAACTTAATCACTTACATTGTTTATAGCATTATCTGAAAGGTAAAAACGCTGAAATATAGTCCCTTCCATTGCCATATATACAGAGGGTCAAAACGATTCCAGAAATGTGTTTTTCCCTTTTGAAGGGAATGATCCAGGGCATTCAGAGCAATATTTTAGCCAGACATTAAAGGCCAGTTTGCAAACATATGCCCATGTGGTCAGATTTTGCTAATATGGTTTACTCTCATTTGTCTGTCTCTTTCATTCTAAAAATTTAATATTGAATTTCAAAACCCAAATGGTATAAATAAATTCCAGATGTCTTCCTAAATTCTTAAATCTCACATTAGACTAAGGAGACATATTATTATATATGAGTAGATGGTTACATTTAATTCACTGAAAAGCCAAAAGGATCTTTGGGAGGTTCTTCAGCCTCTTCTATTACCAAGAAAGCACAGTAACCCTTTTGAGTTTCTTAAGAAGCTGAGTTCTCAAGATTCACATCTCAGCTGTTTGACATATGTTCTGCCTTATTCCTCCCCTCAAGGGGCAAAATAGTGTCATGGTGAAGTGCAGGGCACAGAAACCAAGCTTCCTGGGTTCCAATCCAACTGGATGACCTTGCGCACGTCAATTAACCCCTCTATTCCTCAGTTTTCTCATCTGTAAAATGGGGGTAAACATAGCACCCACACCTCGAAGGGTTGTTGTGAAAATTAATGAGTAAATAATTTAAAGTGCTTAGCATAGTGTCAGCCACACAGCAAAATGTTTACACTCATTATTTCCTAAGAGGCATATGTATATAAGGAGCTGACACAGGAGGTCCTCCATGGCTGGGGAAATTTCCTTCCCTTCTTTCTGTCTAGATAAACAGGGCTAAGTCTTTACCTTTCAATATAAAAGTCTCTCATCTTGTTAGTCTAATCAGCCAACTTCAAATCACAGACTGCTCCCCTAAGCCTGGAATGACCTCTGCTGTTCCTACCCGAGCCAGCATTCCTTGTGCCAAAGCTGTGCAATCCCACCAACCTGGCCTGCAGCATAACTCCATTCACAAAAAACAAAAAATTCTGACCTCAGGCAAGGCATGGTTGCTCACACCTGTAATCCTACCACTCTGGGAGGTCAAGGCGGGAGTATTGCTTGAGTTCAGGAGTTCGAGACCAGCCTGAGCAAGGGCGAGACCTCATCTCTACTAAAAAAATAGAAAGAAATTAGGGGGACAACTAAAAAGAAAATATATATATATATATATATATATATATATATATATATAAATTAGCCGGGCATGGTGGCACATGCCTTTAGTCCCAGCTACTCAGGAGGCTGAGGCAGGAGGATTGCTTGAGCCCAGGAGTTTGAGGTTGCTGTGAGCTAGGCTGATGCCACAGCACTCTAGCCCGGGGACAGAGTGAGACTGTCCCCCCCCCAAAAAAAAAAATGGTTCTGACCTCAAGAGGATTTGTGAGTATAGCTTCACATCTCCAATTAATTAAAGAAGATCATCTAGGTAACACACCAAGTGTTCATAATAAGTCATCAAAAAAATGATGGTTTTCTTCCTTCTTCCCCCACCTTAATTAATGACTGACACATCTGTTTGCAAGAAATACTTAGTTATGACCATGAAAGATCTTCATTGCCAACCTTCAACAGAGCATTTACAGCCCATACATCCTTCAGCATCTCAGCTTCACACCTCTAGACCACGTACCAGTGCCAGGTGGCAAATGGACAAGCTTGGTACTATTTCATACTTGACTTATCTTTTCATTTATCAATAGTAAGAAAAGTTTGCACAATATTTTATTGTTTAGAAAGCATTTTCACATATATCGCTTACTCATTCTTCACATCAACTCTGTAAGTAGGTATCATTACATCATCATCCTGATTTTGCAGTGTGGAAAACTAAAACCTGGAAAAATGAAGACTTGCCCCAAATCTCTCAGCTGGTAAAAGATTCAGTGGGAATCTCTCAATCCCTGCCTTGAAATTTTGTGCTTTTTTTTCCCTACCAAATTTCACTGCTAGTTATAGGATTAAAGAATGCAAATCTTAAAAGATACCTCATTAATTTTTGGGTTGCATCCCTAACTTTGATGTTTCTTTTTTGTTTTAAGCTTTGATGTTTCTGCTTTGTCTGACCCTACCACGGTTGGCAAGATCAAGCCAAGCTCAGTCATTCAGCCAGGTGGAATTGTTTTTGTAGGTTATAATGATCGTGTGTTGGATGGTTGGTTTAAAAAAATAGACACATTTAATTGCTATTTTTGTTCAAGCAGAATTTTGTTATACTGTAGCCAAATGATGCCTCATCTAAAAAGAAAAATGAACTATCCTAGAAAATTTGTTCAAAAAGAAGCCAAATCTTTCATAACAATGAAGTATTATACACAAATCTGAAAGTATTCCATATTGAGACTAGGATGGAAATGCAAGGGAGGGCTGTGTCATTTAGGGAATGTGTTCGACTTTACACAACAGAAATCCATCTTGAGTGGGCTAGCCAAAAAGCACTTTATCTTTCTCACCTGAAAAGAAATTAGTCTGGAGATAAGTAGGCAAGGGTTGATGAGATGGTTTCTGCCTTAATCAGTTCAGACTACTGTAACAAGATACCATAGACTGGATGACTTAAACAACAAACACTTATTTCTCACTGCTCTTGGAAGTCTGGGCAGTCCACAATCAAAAGCTTCACAGTCCGGGAAGTCCAAGATCAAAGTGCCAGCACATGTGGTGTCTGGCGAGGCCCTCTTCCCAGTTTGCAGATGGCAGTCTTCTCATATCCTCCTCACATGACTATGAGCAGAGAAAAAGGAAGCAAACTCTTTCATGTTTCTTCTAACAAAGGTATTAATCCCCTCATGGCGGCTCCACCCTCATGACCTTCCATTGATCCCATCTCTTAATACCATCACCTTGGGGATTAGGATTTTAAGATAATGAGTTTGGGAGGGGGACACAGCGTTCAGTCCATAGCGGCTTCACACAGTCATCAGAGACCCAGGTTCCTTCTACCTTTCTGTTCTACCATCTTGGTATGCAGCACCCTTTGTCATGATCACAGGACGTCCCCTCTACCTCAGTGTCATCACTGCGTTCTGGATCAGTGGCAACCTAAAGAGAACAAAATCTCAACTGGTAACACCAGCTGAGTCATCCTCCTTTAGGAAGCTTTCCCAGCAACCTCTCCCATCATCTTCTGCTTACTTATCATTGTCCGAACTGGGTGGGTCACATGGCCTTTGCCGGCCATAAAGGAGTCAGAAAGGTGGTTATTTACCCAGACACATTGCCTCCCCAGGCAAGGAACCCTCTGTTTGTAAGCAGAAATGGCAAAATGGATATTGGGAAGTAACTAACAGACTCTTCCAAGAAAACTATTAATACCATTCACCAAGGGCCTGCAATGTGTTAGGCACAAACTAAGACAATATTGAGAAATAAATAACACTAACTTTGCATTAGACTTATATAAAGTGATATCTAGAAAGATGTAAAATACAAAAGGAGATGCACTTTCCTCAGAAGATTGTTATGTGGGTTTGTCTCATGTGATAATGCCTGGTTCAGAGTAGACATTCAAAAAATGATTTCAAATGTTTGCCTCTCTTTTCCCTCTCTCTCAAATGAAATTAGAAATGTAATACCAACTTCCACTTGGAACACCTTTACGATTGTGTTGTCTAATTAATCTTGTCATGGTCCCACTCTGCTGTCATTCTGGCCAGTATTATCCATAACCTCTAACCCCTGGCAAACATTGCACCCCTGACTTATCAGATCCTATCAAATCTGTCCTGGGTCACACATTCTGTCTTTTGGGTTGGCTCTCCAGAGCTGTAATGATATTGTTTTCACTTTAACGTCATCAGCTAAGACATAAATAGTCTGGTTTTGTGGCTTATTAGCCTCTTCGTTGTGCTTGGCACTTAGGAGGAGCTCTGTGATATCTGTTGAATGAATGAATCTCAGCTTCATCATTTACCAGCTGTGTGATCTTGGGCAAGTTTCATACTTTTAATGAGTGAGGAAAAAAGTATTGTTTATTGTTATAAGTCACTGAGATTTGGGAATTCTTTACTATGTGGCAGCATTAATAGCAGCAGTAGCTGATGACTGGAGCCTGCCACTACGTAGAGGGGAAAGGAAATTTATGGAAAAGACATGTTCAGGAGATAATGTCACAGTTACTGTAGAATGTTATCCATACTCTAACAGGACACATTGTTTCTCTAGCATTATTTAAAATTAACAGACAATCCTGCATTGCAATAACCTCATGTGTAATGAATACTAAAGAAATGACACCTAAGCTTCCCAGAGTCATACCTGAGACTTTTTAAAGCACATACAGAGAACATCACTGTAAAAAAACATTTCCTGGGCAAGCATCATTCTGTTGCCTCCGTAGAAAAGCATATAGGAGGATGCTGATAAAAGAAAATACCCAGAATGCTTCTCTCGCTGACCCATATTTATGACATTATAAATAGGTTGGGTTTGAGGTATGGGAAGCAGTTAAATGGCCTCTCTGTACAGAGAGTAGAAGGAGTAAAGAATCTGTCCTTTGTGTGGCAAAAATAGCATCGCTTGATTGTCAGTGGAAACCAAAGCTGGAGTGAATTTGGAAATCTGACATATCATCACCTGGAGCTTCACTCCCACCAAAATGTAATTACACACCAGAGCAGAATACGGTTTCCCATCCTGCTTTCCACACTCGTGTACCTGACTTTTCTTCATGAAACATCTAGTGAAACAGGGATTTTGGAAGCAAACAAGCAGGTGTTGGTACTTTATGTAAGTTCATGCATAAGGTATGAATCAAAACCTGGTGTCTTTTCAAGGTCCTTGTCAAATAGCAAAGAATGGCTTTTAAGAGATTTCCTTTTTCAGGTAGCAGGAACAACTGAAAATATACTTGTGTACCTTAGAATCAAACAAAGCTGGATTTGATTCCCAGTTCTGCCATCTGGTGAATGTGAAAGCTTAGGCATGTTATTTATCACCACTATGATTTTTCCTCACCTTTGAAATGAAAGTAATCTTTAAATTGAACCAATTGAAATTTTCATATTTGCAGTCAAAAGAAGTTGAATGTTGGGGATTTCATATGGTTCAACCTAAACCTGTCTCTCAGGACCGAGTCCAGAATTAAAGAGCTCGTGTATGCCTGTTAGTCACAACTCTTTTGGTTGCATCTGACAGGCACCCAACTCAAACAAGCTTAAGAAAAGAGGGAATGCATTAGCTCATGTAATTGAGCAATCTAGGAATGGTGTCAGCTTCATGTGCTGTAGGATCCAGGGGCTCTGGATGTTCTCTCTCTCTCTCTCTCTCTCTCTCTCTCTCTCTCTCCCCTGACCCACTTCCTTCTGTGTCTGTTGGCTTTGTCATACATGTTGGATAAGAAGACCAATGATAGTCTTCACTAGAGGCAAAAGGGACTTCTCTGTCCCAAAGACTGTCTTTCTTGGGTTCCATACTCACCCCTCAACTAATCACAGTTGCCAGACATGTCAGGTGGCTGGCCATGCTTACCCAGCCTGGCCGACACGCTCATCTCAGGGAGTCAGCAGGAGTAAAGGGCACTATACATGATAGCCCTACTAGAACCACATAAGATAGCAAAGGAGTCACCCAAAGAATATTGGGGTGCTGAGCAGACAGAAAAAGAAAAGACGTCTGCTACAGTGTACACAACACAGCACAGATCCTGGCACATGAAAGATGAGCTAACATTCACCAGAGAGTTTCCTGCATAATGCTCAAAGGACATAAGAGACACGATTTACTGTTTCATTCAAAGATAAGGTGACATACTGGAAGCTCTGACTCCAGGGGGGATGGGGGGGAAGGCAACACATGTAACCTAAACATTTGTACGCCCATAATATGCTGAAATAAAAAAATAAATTAATTTAAAAAAAAGATAAGGTGACAACCTTTCCCTGATTTGCTCAGGACTTACCTGGTTTTAGCACTGAAAGTCCCATGCCATGGAAAACTCTTTAGTTTTATACTGAGCTTTCCAAGTTTTAAAACTGAAAGTGCCATATCTTGAGATCCTTCTTGGTACCAGACAAATTGGGACAGCTTATTACCCTACCCAAAAAATGGCACTTACAATAACACTTAACTACAGTTGAGATCTTGTTAAGTCAGTTTATTAGTTGCTGTGTCATGGAAGAATGGCATGGCATGGTACATCCAAAACTGTAGATGGTCCTGTGGAAAAAAATGCAGAGCCCATGTCTTTTTTTTTGGGGGGGGGAGAATCTTTCCCTTTGCTTTGCTTTCCCCCTCTGCTTTTTTTTTCTTTTTCTTTCACTATGTCTTTCTCCCTTTTATCCTTTTTCTTCCTTTTATCCTTACTCTCCTTCCAATCTTCCTTCTTTCTCTCTCCTGTTTTTTTCTCTAATTTTAATTTTCTTTTATAGCTATGTATTTACCTATCAAATAACATATGACTTGGATTTGTTTGCAATATCCAAAGAAGATGTTATGTGCTGTTTGACTACAACAAGCTGGCCTTAGTAGATACACTTATCCTGAATAATCTACCAGCTAAGTGGAAGCTTCATTGTTGATTAAGGCAAAAAATGCATGTGCAATCACCAGGGGTTCACTGAAACAGGATGGTCATGACGCTGGACATGAGGAATGGAAAATTTGGGAGTAGAAAAAAATAAAAAAGATGGTGATGATTGTGAAATGAGGAGATTAGAAATTCGAAGGGCTTGAGACTGGATTCTTTTGAGGGACGTTTTGGTTTAACTGTTTACATGGGGATGTATCTATTAATAACAAAAATTGCTAAGATTTGCGATTTCTTTCTTCTTTTGAATAAATATTGTCATTAATTAAGCAATGTAAACCAGGAAATGCTTCTTGGTTACAAACTATGCTTTGAAGCTAGGCCTGTATTTGAATGTTTTCGGTCAAAATCTTAAAGCTAGAAAGAGGCAATTTCCAGTCTTCAAAGTCTTCAACTGGGGAAAACAGAGTCTTCTAAATTATGCTTTTGTGAGTGGTATAAATTTTGTTGCCTTTATGAAAGTGCTAAAGTTATAAAGAATTAACTCCACTTTAGATGCAAATCCAAATGCTCCCTCATGACAAGGTTTCCACCAAGTCAGGGTCATATACTTGAGACTTCCACTACATTTAGGTTTTCTGAATAAAGCATTCCCACATCCCTTTCACAAGTTTTGTCATTCCATAGTACTACCAGAGCCATTTATTTACCTGGCACTTTTCTACAAATTGACTTTTTAATTAGACAGACTGAGATGATGCAGCCAATGCAGCTCTTTGGGGCTAATGCATATCAGTGCCTAGAGCACCCAGGCTGATTCTCAGATCCTAATGGTTTTAAAACCTCCTTGGAAAGAAAAATACTGTCACCCACAATAAAAGCAGTATTCTGAGGTATACTGCTGAGTATTGAGAAAGGGCTTGGAGTCTCACCTCCTGGTTCTTATCATGGTTCCACCTTTTGGTAGCCTTGACATTTTGTATAAATGACTTAAATTTTCTAAACAAATAAATATAAGCAGTATTGAGGATTATTGACGATAATACTCAGAAGAATCAATCAACTATGCTAACACCTAACAAATCTTAGTCATGTTTCTATTCTTAGTGCCATTGCTTGCGAGAGGGAAGACTTGCATAATCTTTAGGGCAGATGATTCATTTATTCCGGGAAAGCCAACTAAATGGTGAATGTAAAGCAAAGATTATCTTCTGAAATATGTGATTTCAAGTTGTTACACTGCCTTAAGGAAAATAATGCCAAAAAAAAATTAAGTTAGAGCCAGGGGCCTCTCTGTAGACTAAAATATTTTGAGAGGAAATGTGTCTTAATTGGGAAGAGACAAAGAATATGTAATAGTGTTCATTTCCTTTGGCTTCCCAGGCCAGATTTTGATCACTTGTGGTTAGTGAGTCAGAGGTAAGAATGAGAAGGGGGAAAAAATCTATTATACCAAGATTTTGAGAGTCTCTGCATACAAGTTGGGCTGATTAAGGGCTTAAGTGAGAAAACAGCCCAGGGTTAGAGAGAGGCCAGTCTCTCCTTCCTCTGCAAAGAACTCAGCATCATTTTAGATTTGGGGGGATTTTTAAACATTCTGTTCTCTAATCTTTCAGTATATAGGAAAGCTATTTTATGTATTTGTTTCTGTGTTTGTCAACCCTATTACATGTATATTATTTCAAATGGACCTTTTTAAATTTGCTTGCATTGTTTAGGTGTACAATTTTATTGTCTGTCAATAATGATAACTTTGCCTTCTCTTATCCAATAGCTATCCCTGTTATTTTATGTTTCCTGCCTTATCACATATAAATTGTTTTACCACTATTTAGGAATAGTTAAAATAGTATTGCATTTTTAATCTAGTAGGGTAAGGATGACTTTGAGAATGGAGCAATTAAAAGCCAAAAAAAATAGCTGAAAATCTGTTATGGTGATTTATATATAATATGGTGATGCCCTGATGATGCCTTTGTCATCCTGTAACAAAGATAATGGGAAACAATGGGAAAAAATATCAAAGAGTGATATTTTAGAATAAATGAATGAACAAAATTGAATGGGAACAACAAAATTTGACTGCAAGGCTTCAAATATGAGATAACACCAGGAAATTCTTAATCCTATCAGTCAGCATTGAGTTAGGAAAATAAGCATCACGGTAGGTAGGGATTTAAGACAAGGAATCGGAGCCTTAAAGAACCATTGAAAGAACTGTAGAGAATCTATCCATGGAATCAAATTGTAATGAACTATACTGAACTATGCAACACAAAAATGAGCCTATGTTAAAACTGGTGAAAACTGAATGAGGTCTATAGTCCAGTTAATACTATTGCACTGACATCAATTTCTGATTTTTATGTTATACCACAGAGATATAAGATGTCACCATTAAAGAAAGCTAGTTTTTTTTTTTTTGTTGCAACTTCCTATGAGTCTACAATTACTTCTGAATTTAAAAAAATTTTAAAAAGAGGGCCTTGAAACCAACAATTGGAGAAAAACCAACTGTTTTGATGGAAACCCAGAAGTACAAGATATCTGGGAAGCCACACTAAAGTGTGAGATTCCAGGATCTCACCTGGAAGCTCCTGCAGACCTCGCATCAACTGACTGTCTTCACTGTTTTTCACTACCACCAAAGAATAAAGTCCTCTAATTCTTCTCTGTCTTTCACATCCCTGTGCCAGCCCTTATGGGCTGACTCTAAGCAGGTACTCGGCCTGCAAGGGATTCTAGGAAATGTAATTCCAGGTTTCCAGTCCCCATTCTATCAGAAAGAGAGCAGGAAGGGCCAATGATGGTGCTGAGTTGGAAACATATATCCCAGCTCACTCATATTTAACACATACTGTAAACTTACAATCTAGTCTTTCAGAGGAGATTAGAAGAGGGAAATTAATCAAATTTTTCAGCTTATAAATAAAAGAAATTTATAAATAATTCAATTTCCCAGGATGGTTTCCTAGTTCAATATTCTAGTTATCTTCATCCAAAAGAATTTGTAATAAAAATGTTTTCGTAGGATTTTTTCCAGGTTATAAAGCAATTCCACATGCACTCTCTCACTGGCCCTCCAAATAATGTTAAGAAATAGATAATAATGAAAACACTTAATACTCATCTGGCACTTTCATTTCTATTATCACATTTCCTTGCAACCCACCAACAAAACTATGTTCCTTGTAGTTCTCAAAACACAACATGCTGGCGTTCCGTGTCTTAGCACATGTGGTTCCTTGGACTGAAAATCACTTTTCCTGATAGGAAAGGCTAGAAGTCTCCTATACCTCTTCACAACCTGTTCCATCGGGGTCCTGCTTCATCTCTTTCTAGAAAGAGACTGTGGCTGATTGGATATGAACAGGCAACCCCATCGTGCAGAAAGCCTGATAGTACTACCCCAGACGTAACCCAAGATCTGTTTCTCAGCTGCCTGTTTTTGCTCCAAGAACCTCATCCTTGATCATCCAAACCTAGTACCCTCCCATTTAAAACAGAAAGGATAAGAATTCATTTGGTGGTATACAGAGAACTTAATACAGGGGCTCCTATTAGACTGTGCTCTCAGGCATATGTTTGCTAGCCACGCTGTTGCAGGTGAATTGTGTAGAGCCTTTCCACTACTATTTATTTTCCCTGGTTGGCCCTTAATCCTCCCTCCCTTTCCTGTAGGTTCCCATGTTCTTGTGCTAATGGCTGGAGATACCTTAGTGAGCAAAACACCCCGACTTCAGGAACCTTACAGACCAGAGGGGGAGAAATATATAAATACTGTTATAACTACTACAGTGACAAAGCAACATTTATGAAGTTTATGAAAGGAGAAAATATTATGAAGAAGTAGGCAATGGTGTAAAAGAATATAGCAAGAAAGAGCAAGGGTGGTAAGAGGCAGGTCAAAGAAAGCATTCCTGAGAAAGAACACGTGAGTTGAGGTTGAACTGATGAGTAGGGTTTATTCATATAAAGAAGGCTGAGAGGGAAGCAGGGAGAGAACATTCTGGGCAAACTCTCTACAGACGTCAGTCTAAACTCCGTGGGGATCTTGAGGGAACCCATGGGGATTCTTTCTACTCCCTTTTCCTTCTCACAGTGCTCTAGGGAACAACATCTTGCCTCAAGCAACTGAATGGAGAATGAGCAGGAAGGAAAAACAGAGGGTCATGGCTTGGAACCTAGGCAAGAAGAGGAGGTGGAGGGAGAATGTGTCATGGAAAGAGCAGGGTTCCTGTGATCATGGTTTACACTTGTTTACTGCCACTTACTAGCTTTGTGACCTGGAAAAGTCACTACCAACCTCTTGGAGTTGTTATGAAGATTCGATGAGGGAAAAAAGAAAACCAAGAAGGTTCAATAAATGTTAGCTCTCTTTTTTCACTTTCTCCAGGCTTGCTATGAACTGAATTATGTCCCCCCAAAATTCATGTGATGAAACTCTAACCCCCAATGTGACTTTATCTGGAGAGTCTTTCAGAACTAATCAAGGTTAAATGAAGTCATGAGGGTGGGTCCGTAATCCAATAGGACTGTGGCCTTTTAAGACGAGGAATGGAGCGCTCTCTCTTTCTTGACTATATGAGGATATAGCAAGGAGGCAGCCGTCTGCAAGTCAGGGAGAGAGCCCTCACCAGAATGCAACTGTGCTGGCACCTTGATCTCAGACTTTCAGACCCCAGAACCGTGAGAAAATAAATTTGTTTTTTCTGCCAGCCAATCTATGGTATTATGTTATGGCCACCCAAGCTGACTAATGCAAGGTTCAATTAGAAAATCGCTCTTACAGGTGGTAGAGTGCAACTCTTAACTAAAATGACATTTAAAGAATAAATTTATGAAGGGGCAAAGGAAATGAATGGAATCATTAAATATGAGTTGGACTTGGGGCTTGAACATTTTCAAATGGGGGGGGCATGGGGCTGATCTTGGTTCATTTGGTGTTTGTTCACGGCTACTCCAAGGACAAAGATAGTCTCATCTGTGCTAAGACCCTTCAGGTGCTTTTCTAGTTTGTTGAACAAAAGGTTTTCTCTGTGTTTTTCATGTTTACTGCTACATGAGAAATGGAAGGACAATTTGAATTCTAACAAAGAAAAACAGTAGTGGCAAGCATAGGGAGACAAGTACCAAGAGGTGGCTGACAGGGGGAAAAAAGATGAAATATGCTCCTTTAAAGGAGAAGATAAAAAAGGCCAAGGCAGAACTCAGGAGCCTTGGCACCAAGTGGTGTGGGCCAATGCCATGGATGCAACAGGCAGTGCTGTGGCATCCTATCAACAATGTTTTCTGTGTGAGATGCAGTGCTGGATGCTGGAAAATACTCAGTCCATTAGTCCCAGTCCATAAGTGCTGCTGTAACAAAATACCACAGACTAGGTAATTCATAAACAACAGAAACTTATTTCTCACAATTCTGGAGGCTTGATAGTCCAAATCAAGTTGAAAACAGGTTCAGTGCCTGGTGAGAGCCCCCTCTCTGCTTCCAAGACAGCACCACGTTGCCGCATCCTCTAGAGGGGACAAACGCTATGTCCTCACATGGCAGATGGTCAGCGATAGCCTTGCTGGCTCCCTCCAGCCCTTTTACAAGGTTGCTAATCCCATTCATGAGGGCTGTGCCCCCATATCCTAACAACCTCCTAAAGGCCTAACTTCTTAATACTATCACATTGGATCTTAGGTTCCAACATATGAATGTGGGGGAGACATACATTCAAGCCATAGCAACTGCTTTACAATTTCAAAGCCTGCAATGTTGCAAAGCACTATCTTGATGAAGACTTCATTTGATCCTCAGCACAACAAAATCAGGTAAGCACAGTGGGACAGGCGTCATGTACCCAGTGAGGAAACTGTGTTTTAGAATGTTCAAATGATTCCGCAGGGCTCCCTCAGCAGACAAGTGTTCATCTGACCTTGACCTGAATTTCCAAGGTCAAAATTTTTTCTTCATTTCCTGATCAGCATCCTCCTTCTCCATCCACAAGTCACTCAATGGTTTTTTTCAGTACAGAAACTAACATTGAATGGAATGTGAGAATGGAAAGGAGAAGAGAAGTATGCAAATGGGGCCATGTTGACAAAATTCCATCCTATGGCACAATTGCTTTTATCCTTAGTGAAGCTCTTTCACAGCAATCACCACACGGATGACCAAGCAAGGATCACTATTATGATTCCCATTTTGCAGCTGTGAGAACTGAGACTCAGAAACATGAAGGGCCTTGTCCAGTGACATGTGTCTTAAGGATCAAAAACCAGATCTCAAGCCCTTGTGCCTGCCTCCAGCTCCCTGTAGTGGACAGAGCACTGGCTTGACGGTCAGCAGGCTCTTTGGTGCCTGTCCTCCCACTAACCAGCTGTGCAATCCTGGTTGAATCTTACAAGCCCAGAGCTACATTTCCTTCAACCCTCAACTGCAAGGGCTGTACTGCATGGTCTCTAAGAACATCCCCTAAAGCGTCCGGCAAGAAAGTAATCACAACAACTGGTCTTTGGAGACCAATCAGAGGTGCCCTGGTTTCTCCCAGGATGAAAGATGAGAAGGCGTTCAACTTGAATATTACGCTTTTAGGGCAAATATCGTGCAGACTCATTGCACCGTTTCCAAAATATGATTTGGAGAGCCAGCCAACAGATAAAGGAGGATGTTTATTTTTGTTTGTGAAGTCGACAAGTCTTTGTTTTGGGCTCAAAGTATCAGGAGGTCCGTGTAGGCCACAGCGTCATTGCCTGCCGGGGGCCTTGCCGGCTCTCTCTTTCTCTCTACCACTGCTTAGAGCCTGGGAGAACGCCTTTGAAAGTGAATCAGGAAATTGCTTATCAATCTGAAGCCCCAAAGAGTTATGAGTGCTCCTTGCTGCCAGAGGAAAGGGGATTTTGAGCAAAAGCTCCACATCTGCACACACTAGAGTTCAAAGACTCCAGCTGTTGCAAGGTCTTTCGAGCAATGTAAGTAAACAGCCCTCTCTCTCTCAATGGAAGCAAACGTCTTCAGGCTTTTTTTTTCCCCTAGAAAGGAGTCCTTTGGCTCATGTTGGTGTTACTCTCTCCCTCTGTTCTTCTGTGATGTGTGGGGGTGTTTACTGACGGGGCTTAGTCAATAGCACATCTCCTCTGGGGGATGCTTCTGCTGAACAGAAGAGGGAAAGTGAAAGTCGTCAGAATCGGCCTTGCTTGGGAAGGATTAGTTTTGAAAAGCCCTTCCTTGCCATCTATGCTCCTTCATAACTATAGATCCGTGTTCAAGAGGCACATGATGCCAACACAGACGCTTGCGGGAGCAAACAGGAGTGGCTCTGTGGCCTCACCCTGAAAAACAAATTTGTCATGGAGTCCGCTCCTACGTAATTCAAGTTTAAGGAGCTTCCTTCATTCTGATATATTGTAGGATTTTAGCGGAGGAAAAAGAAAACATTAAAGCTGATATGAGTTCATGGTAGTGGTATACATCCTGTGCTCAATTTAGTTTTGGTTAAAGGTGCTGATTTATTTACTGTCTATTTTATTAGGAAACAAATGTGCTCACCACTCCACTTGGCGGTGGGGGGATAATGCAATCATTGCAATGTAGAAGCGTTTAACTATCTGAACTGTGTTGGTAGAACTATGGGTTGTTATTAATAGTAATTATATAAATGGATTTCATAATTTCATAAATGATGCATTATTCTGTTCTTTCTTTTACAAGTATTTTAAATCAAATTATGCTTAAAGACTTGGGAAGTAATAAAGGAAATACAACAAACTTAAAGGAAATAGTTTTGTTTCAATCAGCCTTTGTTCCATGAGACCCTGCAGCTCCCCCAGGAACTCGAATGTCCTTTTTCAGGGTCTCTCATCATGAGCTCCATGTCTGCAGGGAATATGTGTCCCACGTTCTCATACTCTGTCCCAACATCAGACTATGTGTCTCCCATTGTGTGCTGATTTGTGATTTGAATAATAAAGCCCTGCGCGCTCCCCCTAGGTTGTGTTCCCACAACTCCCTGGAAAGCTCCCCAAAACAACAAGGATAATTGCCCTTACCTCTAGCTAACATCTGACTTGCTTTCTTCTCTTTGGGTAATTTTGACTCACACTTCAACATCCTGTGATGTGAAGACCGGTGTTGCTCCTAATACGCTAGTCATTGTCAGCACATGCTTAAGGCACTTGCGAGAGTCAAAAGGCTCTCAGTGCACAGGGATTTTAGTTATTGGGAATTTATGTACATTGCCTCTTTAGCTCTTCGCCAAGCAACCCATCTGTACTTTTTAGTCTGAGGTGATCTCTAACCTTTCACCTCTTCCTAATAAATAGATACTATATGCCTAATGTGCTGAAAGCAATAAAGACCGAATGTGACACAATGCTCCCCTTCTAGCATAAACATGTTTGTAGCTTTTACGAAGCCCAAGCGTGCTTTCATTTTCACAGGCAATAGCTAAATAAGGTTGGGCGCTGACGGTTTGAGATATGTGGGGCACTGCTTCGTGAAATAGAGGGAGACGGGTGTGGAATGTGAAAGGACATTATTCAAATAGTGGGAAATAGTTACTGAGCATTTGCCAAGGGCTGGGCCCTTCCTAAATATGTCTCATGTGCTCCTGAGAGCAGGAGGCTCACTGGTGAGGAGTAAAGGCTCTGAAAGCAGAGTACCTGGGGACACAAACCAGCTTGGCTGCTGTGTGATCCTGGGCTGGTTACTTAACTCCTCTGTGCCTCTGTTCCCTTAAAGGAAGCTAGAGCTCGTAAAAGCAGGGCTCATGGAAAGATTGAGAGTTAATGTAGATAAGGTACTGCTTTGTCTGAGACAATCAAAGCCAGTGAGGTCAACTTGCCCACGGCCACACAGGTAATGATGATTAGCAGGGCTGGGCTTTGGAACTAAGTGATCTGTTTTTATGAAAATGGAGAAAGTCCACGTTATAAACCACAGCCTCCTTCGCTTTTGTTGTTGGATTCTTTCCCATGCATTTCTTTATCCAGCTCTCACCGTGGCCTTCTAGATAAACATTATTGACCATGATGATTTCAGACAAGGAAACTGAAGCTCAAAGACATGAAGTAACTTGTCCAAAGTCACACACCTGGAAATTAACAGGGCTGGAGTCTGAAGACAGTCTTTGAAATTCCAAGTCCTGTGTTCTTTTCACAACCCCATGTTTTTTCCTTCTCTTGCCAATCTGTGAGTGGGTTGGGCCCATGCCTGCCCTTAATGGAGAGCGAAATATAATAGCTAAGAATGACAATGATCGCCATCAGCTGGGCCCTAATTCTGATCCTGGCACAGCACGTCACTAATAAAAGCAGGTACCTTTAAGTACCCCTTTAAGTGTTAATAAATTCTCCAGACAATTCTGGTGTGCATCAAGTTTCACAGTCACTGCCCCCTCAGCCAGTTCTATACTCTGGGGGGAAGAATGAAGATAGTTATATCCAATATGACCTTCACCCAAAGAAGGTGAAAAGCTCTATTAAGAACAAGAGATTTGGTGTTTTCCTCTACTCAAATTTGTGTATTACCCCGTGATCACAATCAGTATTAGTTCAGGGCTATTTATCTTTTGGTGCCTGCCACCTTCTAAGCCCTGTGACCGTCTGAACTTTTTGTCATCAATTACTTTGATTGCATCAGGCTTCAGTGATCAGCAGATAGGTAGATTTCTTCTTCTTATAGGCTTTTTTCATTGCAAATGTGTGCAAGTTAATGGAATTCATCAACCAATTAGAATATAGTAATCTCTAATAACAATAATATGAGAAATTTACTCAATAAACTCTATTCAGAGAAGCCAGCAACAGAGAGCATTTACTGTGCTGAATATAATATACTCAGGTTGGTTTCTCTGAGGACTACTGTGGCCCAGGTAGATATAAGCCAACAGGGGGTACCAAACACGTACTTGGAGTACTGGGAACTTTAGCTGCCAGGGAAAGAGCTCATGGAGGGCGTGGTGGGGCAGGAACCATTGAACACTGGAAATCATTTCCTGTAGTGGCAAATGTCAGGATTTGAAGCAAAGTATCCTTAGCTTTCAGGTCTGGCTTTACCACTTTCTAACTGCGAGACTCTAAGAACATCACTTACCTCTTCAGTTTATGTAACAAACATAAACAACTTACCACAGCACCTAGCATAATAGGTACCTAACAAAAAGGAGCTCCTTTTTTGTTTAGCTCTGGTCCATTCAATCCACAAATATGTATTGTGGACCTACTATGTTCCGGGCATTATTTTACATATAACAGTGAGCAAGAGCAAAGACCATACACTTCCTGGAGCTTGCACTTTAGAGCAGACAAACAACAGAATCATAAGCCGGAATGTAACTTCAGAAATTGAGAAGTGCTATGAAGAAGATAAAAGAGGATAATGCGGCAGAGTGACTAGCAGGTACCAGGAAAGGGCTTCTTCTTTAGCTAAGCTGGTCAGGGACCACCTCATTGAGAAAGTGGCATTTAGCACAAATTTGAGTCATAAGAAAAACACAATGACACAAAGCCTTGGTTAAGCCACTAACCAACCATGTGACCTAGACAAGTTACTGAAACTCCTTTGAGGCCTGTTTCGTCACCTATAAACTGCACAGCTGGAGTAAATCTATGGCCTTCTCTCAGCCTGAACCTCTGTTTTGGAATTTTCTTTCTCCTTGGTATCATCTGCCATGAGTAATTGTATGGAAAGAAGAAACTAAAGAAAAACCTTCAAACCAAACTATACGACCGTAGTCACTTCCGTCTTCCATTGCATTTTTTAGGCTTTTTCAAAATGTTCTTCCTCATCAAAGATAAATTAGTAGGTCTTAAGTGAATGAAAATTAATTCATGATTTTTTTTAAAAAAAAGCTCAAATCATCACAATTCCTAAGGATTACACTGCCGGAGAAGACAAGAACCACTGCATGGCAGATTTTTAGGGCTGAGTTGTGTGGCTTCATAATTACTTCATGTGTGGCTTCAAGTCTGAAATTGTACACGTGTTAGCAGAGCCAACATAAAAAGCTGCCAGAGGGCAGTCAATCCAACATTCTATTAGCCAAGAGTCGTGTGTACAACTTTTAAAAACAATCCATGGTCTGAACTGTTTCCTTTCTTAAAATGGTACAGCAGACCTCACTTGGGTCTAAGACAGTGGTCTACTCAAAGAGAAGGTTGCAATGCAGGGAATTTGCACCAAAGAAGTCTTTGTCTTTCAGTTAACCAAATAATTGCAGCCAAATCTTTGGCTCTCGCAATCCAAACGATTTTCTCATTATTCCAGTTTGCCTTTGTCGCCACAGTGTAAACCTCAATTATGGGTCCACAACCTAAAACAAGAATTTTGTGTGTATGGCATCATAAAATGTACATGTCAATGTTTTCCATTTTCAAGTACTGATATTTTTTGCTTACTTTATAAAAGGCAATCTCCCCAAATTGCAAAACACATTTTTAAAAGTTGTTTTGAAAACAAGTTCCCAAGTCAAGATTCGAGAACAGAAAAATAAGAGCAAAGAGGATGAGATAAGGAAATTGGCGTTAATGAGCCTACAGTAGAGAAAGTTATGGAGCAATCCATGATGCTTCTTAGAGCTCTAACACTATTTCAGCTAGAGAAAAGTGGTGAGCTGCTTGTCCAGTGGGCAGAGAAGGGGGAAAGCGTGGTGCTTTTGAGCTCTTACTTTTATGCCAAATAACATCCCCAGCATTTTACATATGTCAACTCCTCACCACAACCCTAGGGAGGGTAGTGTAGCTATTTTTCTGCTTGTCTTACAACAGAACTGATGATCAGTAAAGTTAAGAGACAAGAATGCTCACCAACTCGCAAGTGGCAGAACTACAACTTAACCCAGGACTGCTGACTCCACAACCCACTAACTTTCCGCTCTACCATTCTGCCGTAATAAAATAAAGGGCGTTTTTTTGCCACATCCAATACACATTCTATTTAAGAAAAAGAAAACATTACTGCAAGTTTTTAAATGTTGAAATGGCATCCTCAGGGAAGAGACTGAGAAATTTGTCTTCTTTGGAGGTCTATTAAAACCAGATCGGTTATGATGTATGTCTGGTATGACTTTGGTGTAGTCCTACCCCAGGATGAAAAGACAGACAAAGTGATTCCTCTAGTTCCTTTCTAGACTTTCCAATCAAAAGCCAAGTCTACATCCATGCAAAGCAAAATAGTGGGGACATGTCGAGTTCAGCTGTCCCGTTCTCATTCCCCTACTCCAAGCCAATCTCTTTGGCTGAAGTGATGTCCAGATTTTCTGGAAGGGCCACAGTCACTTGGATCACAGCTATGCCAACCATTTTCCTACAACCAGGGAGGAGACCCAACTCTGTTCCAGTTTGTGCCTAACAAAATGAACACCATTCCAACAAATGTATTGTCTGATTTGATGGCTGTACATTCAATGTTTGGGAACCACAAATCGGGACAAAAACTAGCATGAAAATGGAACCGTGTTAGAAAATAGGAATGTTTTTTAAAATCGTATTATGTGTATCAATTAGGATTGCATTTGTCTGTGAGTATCAGAAAACCCAGTTCCTTTAACATGCAAGGTGTTTATTTTTTTCACATAACAAAAAGCCTAGAGGTAAGTTGTTTAGGGATGGTGTAGCCATCCAAGGATGTCATCAGGAAATCAGTGTCCTTCTGTATTCCTGCTCCACTAATGTTAGCATATGGCTTTCGTTTTTATGGTGGCAATGTAGCTGCTGCACCTCCTGGGGTTTAGTTCATATTCCATGCAGGAAAGCAAAAGCCTTTTCCTTGTTAAACTTGGCCTTTTTATTTCAGAATGGAAGCCCTCTCCTGGGACTCTCCATGTGCATCTTATTGGCCAAACTGTGTTTGTACTATGGCTACCCCTGGCGGCAAGTGAATCTGGAAGTCTGTGTGTTCTGCTTTCCAGTCTTTAATACAGAAAAAGGCAAGGGAGAAATGGATTGGGATGGGCTTTGAGTGAGTCAACTAACAACACTTATCGAAATATGCCAGGAATCCCTATTTCTGAAAACAAAAAATGTGGAATTTGATACATAAATAGGACTACATTACATAAACATTTGCTACCAGCATCCATTCTAATATTTGACAATTATTGCAAACATGAAAATATTTTCTTAAAAGGTGATAAGGGGCAAGTAGGGACAGATTCCACCTGAAGTAGATGGACAGGAAGGACATGGATTTGGGTATCAGATCAAGGTCTGAATGCCAGCTGTATACCTAATTGGGTACAGGTAATCTCTAGACTTCAATTTCTTTATATTTAAGACAAGGGCAATAATAACTACTCACAGAATTTCTTTGTAATTCAATAAGATATGTAAATTTTTATATATACCATAAAAAGAGTCTAGTACGTACTGGACGTTCAGGAAATGGATTTCTCTTCTCCCTTACTTCATACCTTATATTCAGCAAGTGCATAAACCTTCATGAAAACCAACTCAGTCAGAGTTAACAGTTGAAGAATCAACTCTTTGATTGCAAGAAATTAGAACAAATCTACTGAATGGTGTGTAGACTTTCTCTATCAGTGCATGCCAAGATCCTTTCATTTGGGGCTTCGTCACATTATCTTAGCAAACCAGACAAAAATGTCTAAGTGATTTTGTTTTCTAAGCTGCATTGTACGCTTCAAAGTGCCATCTGTTTGTAACTTGTTACAAAACAGAGTCAACAGAGCCATTTGGTGACATTTTAAAAGTGACTTCAATGTTTGTTACCAAGGGATATAATTCCTAGAATTTGTGCAATTTGTTCTGTGTTGCTGAGATGTGAAATAAAGCTTTCACAGAGGCTCTCAGCTGTTTCAATACATTATCCTCATCTTAACCCGTGAAGCCAGGTTTCAGATTGGGTTTCTTTCCATTTTAATTATCTCCCCATGTCACTGCGACCTTTCCAGTGAAGACGGATGTTTAAAATGTATCACATCATAGTCACCACTGCAAAATTAAAAAGAAGAAAAACAAACAAACAAAAAAGATCCCACTGATTTGCATAATTAAAATCTATCCATTAGCCAAAATCTCATTTCTAATGTGGTAAGGTGGAAAAAAGAAAATTCTAGAACAAAATTTAAACCAATGGGTTCTTGCTCACCTGTGAATTCTGTGACCTTTAGCAAGCTACCATTTAACCTTATTCTCTCTTTTCTTACCTAGAAAAGGGAATGAACATACCTGTACTACCCATCTCACCTAGTTAATATGAAGGTCATTGAGATAATGTGCTAGAAGCCCCATTCAAAACAATGCACGATATAATCAAGCCTATTCTGTTATTTCCCATCTATTTTTGTATCACATTGATTGTCACATATAATGAATCCCATACCTCCTCTCAAACTCCCATCTGATCTGTCTCCTTATTTTTGCAGCCACGCTTTCTTACAAGAGGCCATTGCTCTTGCTTTACTGTCTCTCTTCCATACCCTTAGTCTGGCCTTAGCAGATTCTTCCTGGGTTCTACTTGATTCCAGCTGTTCAGATTAAATATCCAGCTCTCTGCAGGCTGATCACCCTTTTGTGGGCCTAATGCAGCCAAATCCATCACCTGTTCATAGAACAATTACCTATGAATGCTTACCAGATCAGGGGTGATCAAAACAGACTGCCCTGTTGGAAAAACATTTTATTCCTCTGGCTTCACAAGCCCGGGCATAATAGTAATAATAAATACACCCAAACGTCAAGAATCCAATGTCATGCTCTCTCCTATCACTCAGCAACCTCCCCCAAGTGTCTCTTGGTGTCTCTGTGCTGTGCCCACATGTGCTCATGAACTCTAAGACGACAGTCTTTATGCAAATTATGGTCCCAATCATAGCCCACTGTGCAAATCATGGACCCGAATGGTGTCCATCTTGACAATGACGACATTATGTGAAGGATCAATCTTCCATCTTCCTCAAATGCCCCCAAATGATAATCTTCATGCAGCCAGAGTATTCTAAGTTCTCGGCAGAGCTGTAGAGAAAGCCACCTCCCCATGTTGAGTCACCTGGCTCCCAGAGTAGTTGTGCTTATACCCGAGACTCAAGCCTTTACTGGAAATGTCCTCCAGAAAAGCTTTCCTGAACACATTCCTTTCAGCTCCTGATGTTGACAGCTCTCGCTGTAAAGCACAAAACCAGAACAGAGACAATGGGTATCCTCTGTTGTCCACATGTATCCTCTCCCCACGCAGGGCTTTGTGCATACTCAGACTCCACGCCTCCCACTCTTAGTGCTCAATCTCCAACTTACAGTTGGCCTTAGCTAGTACACTCTAGAAACCAATGAAATTTAGGGAATCTATGCAAAGCTTTGTGTTTTCAGTTTGATGTCATTTGGAAATGGCCATTACCATCTACTCCCAATTATATGAGAATATCGGGCACACCTGAGTGCTTTCAGGTACAAACCTCTGCAGTGTCCTTGGAAAGAGCACTCTTCTCCCCCTTACTCGTCCTGCAGAATGCCTTTAACCTGCCTGTTCACTTCCCATGGAAGGACAGAGATGCATAGTGGTTAGAGGTGGGTACTGGAGCCCAGCCAAGGTTATTTCAGGATGGAAGAGACTTAAACATTTGTATAGGCTGAGAGCAACCAGCCAGTGGTAGAAGTTGAAGGTCTCAGAAGATGAGAGGAGGTGGTTGGGTCAGGTAATTTTGGAGAGGCAAGTGGTAGATCAAACAACCACCGAGATGGAGGGTGTGGGCTTGAACAAGCATGGGTCCTGACTCCCAGCAGTGTCCTCTGAGACAGGTGAGAAGCCAGTGAAGATGGACAGAAATGTGAATAATTTAGGGACAGTAGGGAAATTGAGGGGACCAGGATGATGCTTTCTGTTTTACTCTAAGAGGTTGGAACTGGGATCACTGCTTAAGACAAGGACAGTGAGCTGATTAAATATATGCTGATTAGATAGAATGAACAATATTTGATGACACACAAAGTGCCTATTATAAACAATAAGCTATGGTATAGTTTAAATAACCAAAAATGTGGAATTGGAATTGGAATGTTCCTAACACAAAGAAATGTTATATCCCGGAGCTGATGGATACCCCAATTACCCTGATTTGATAAATTCACATTGTATGCTTGTATCAAAACATCACATGTACCCTATAAAGATATACTACTATGTAACCATAATAATTAAAAATAATTTTTTAAAAAAATGAAATACTTGGGAACAAATCAATAAAGTATGTGCAAAAAAATAAAAAAATGTGTGCTGAGAGCAGCCAGCCAGCGCCTGCCATAGTGTAAACACTAGAAAAAAAAATCATCTTCAATTCTCTCCCCCTTGACAGATTGAAATTTATAGCAAATGTTTATTTACAAAGGACCTCATATAAAAATAGCCCATGACACCACCCATATATTTTGCCTTTTAAGTGAAACACATGAGCCTTCTTGAAACTTTTATTTTAAACCCTAAACTATAATGACTTCTAAACTCATCTGTTTTGAAAATAACTTGGCCCAAGTGCACACTATTCAAGAAGCCTTCTGACCACACATACTCTCTTTTTGTGACCCCCGAGCCTGGAGAATGTTCTGAAACCTTGCCAGCAAAGAGGTGCGTGCAGGAAGAAAACTGAATTCCGGAGCTTTTGTGTTCAGTGTTATAAAAATGGTTCCAGACGTGACAAATGAGAGGGAGATAATCTAAAACATAGACCATTTTTATGTTTGGTGTTTGAAACTTTTCATAAGCATGAACTTTCCTGGGCCAGATCAGGTTTTTGGCTTCCAAATGTTTCAGGTTTTGACTGTCTTCCCTTGATTATTTGAAATCATAAGGGTTGGTTTGGGAAGGTTTCGTACTCAGGCTTGAGGACAGCTGGCACACAGACCACAGCAGATAGTGGGTAGTGGCCCTCCAGGAGTAGGAGGTTCAGCATTCTCTTTCACCTTGCCCTACCCCCCAGCCACCACCGTGCCACAATGGGGAGGAGCAAGAATGCAGAGGGATGGGCCCAGATTCAGCCAGTGTTCCAGGGACTGCAGGAAGAGAATTTTCTTGTGAGAACAAGAGCTGGGATTTCTTGAATACCAATGTTTCTCTCTCTCTCTCTCTCTCTCTCTCTCTCTCTCTCTCTGTCTCTCGCCCTCTCAACCCCCATTCTCTTGTATGTAAGTACTGGTCTCTGTTGCTTGTCTTTTAGGAATTCTAGTCACCCACAAGACCACCATAATAATAGAGGCCAGGACTAAGTACTTACAAAGTCCCTGGCACTATTGTGGGCACTTGGAACAGAGCTATGATCAAAACAGACAATCTCCCTCCCTCCAGACCTTTAGAGTCCATTTGAAGGGTAGACTGACAAAAAAACACACAGACATACATGGCAGGAGGACCAGGAAAAAGGAAGTCGCATAAGGGACAGAAAAGGCCAAGTGTGCTGCTTTAGACAGGTGGGTCAGAGAAGACCCGGAGCCATGAAAAGCCAACATTTTGGCAGAGGAATGCACCACGCCAGCCTCTAAGGGCAGAGAGTTCTGTCAGAGGAGTCACAAGCAGGAGAGAATGTGGGGTGGATTGCTGTAGGCACAGCAAGGATACCAGTGTGGCTGGAATGGATCTCATGAGGCAGACGCATGAGGTCAGAAGGAAGCAAGAGTGAGATCCTGTAAGGTCCTGCAAGGCTCTATCCCGAGGGAGATGGGAAGCTATTTCAGGATTTTAAGCAGGAGAGTGACTGACAGGTCTGACTTGAATTCCAAAAGTCCACTCCATCTGCTGTTTGGAGAACAGACAGTAGGAAGGCAGGGTGGGGTGGATGGCCCCATCCCTGCTCTAGTTCTCAGTGATTTCAGAACATTAGCAGATTCCCTTGAAGAATTCGCAGGCCAAAATAAAGTGGACACACATAAAAACTTTGATAACCACCTTCCTTATGGCTTATGTGTTACATTAGATTGCTCATTTTGAGGACAGACAAATCACATCATAGCATGGTAATAAAATAAAATTAATTTGACTAAGGACAGTTCTATTTGTAGCATTTTATTTCATCAGCCAGAAAAGCTCAAATACCAGACTGTTATGTTCAAAACCAGACCTGGAAGCCAAAGGAAAAAGCTGTCTGTTTGCCTTCCTTTTCCTTGGACCTGCTGTCTTGGCAATCAGTGCTCACCCCTGGGGAGCGGGGAGGTCCGTGTCCTTCCGACTAAGGAGTTTGTAGCCAAAGCTCCAGATGGCACAGGATGTTCCTTTGCCTGGTCTTGTCTGTTGTGCAGGGCTTTGGGGGGACTGTGTGGAGTGGGGCTGATACAGAAATTGTGTGTCGTATTGAAAACTTAGATGTGAGAAGTGCTGGGTCCAAATCGAATATTGTTTATCAATATTTGTAGCGTTTATTTATTTCATTTGACAAATGTGCATCCCTAACGCACATCAGGCACTGTTCTAGATGCTCAGGACTCAGCAATAGAAAGCTCAGACAAAAATACTTGCCCTCGTGGAGTTTACATTATGTAGGGAAGACAGATGATACAAAAAGAAATAAGTAAAATAGTGTCTTAGATTATGATACATGCAGTGGAGAAAATAAAGAAAGGAAGGATGGAATGGAAGGGTTTTCAATTTTAAGAAGACTGGTCAGGTAAGGCTTTTGTAGGAAGGTAAAAATTGAGTATAAACCTGAAAAGGGTGGTAGGACAGGATGATGATATAGGTAGGTGTAGATACAGACAGAGATACACACACACATCTGAGGGAGAAGCTCTCCAGGCAGGAAGAACAGTGTGTGCCAATGTCCTGTGGCAGGAACATGCCTGTCATGCCTGAGTAGCAGCACAGAGACAGTGTGCTCAGAGCTGAATGAGCAAAGGAGAGAGAAGTAGAATATGAGATAGCGGATGGGGATGGCCGGCCACAGAGGCCTCCAGGCTAATTCTAAGCCTTTAGTTTTTACTTGGAGTAAGAAGGGAAGCCATTGGAGGATCCTAACAGATTGCTCTGTCTGCTGGGTGGCTTCTCCAAGGGCAGGAGCAGGCAGACCAGATGGAAACCGCTACAGTAATACAGGCAGGAGATAATTGCTGGAAGGAACAAAGATGGCAGCAGTAGAGATGGTGGGAAATGATGGGATGCTGGAGATGATGTTTAAGGAGGAGTGAAAGGATTTGTATGCGGGATTCACAGGAAAGAGGAAAATCAAGGGGAATGCGGAGGCCTTTGGCCTGAGCACCTGAAAGACTCGGTTACTGATTATTGGGATGAGCAAGTGCGTGGGGCCGCAGGTTGGGAGACTTCAGGAGCCGCGTAACGGGCATGTTATGTTCGTGGTGCCTGCTGAACATGCGCATGGAGATGTCTAGTGGGCAGGTGAAAATGCATGTGGCATTCAGGAGGGAGGTCTGGCTAGAAATAGACGTGCCCAGCCATGGGACTGGATGAGATCACCAAGGGAGAATGCAGGTAAAGAAGTGAAAGCAGACAAGGATGGACTCTGGGCCTCCAACGTTTACCAGAGTAGAAAGAGAAAGAGGATCTGGGGAGGGGGCAATGAAGAGACTAAGGGGCCAGAGGAAAATAAGAGACAGTGGTTTTCCCAGGACAGGAACAGAGAGACAGAGGAGCAAGGGTGAGGCTGGTGAATAGTGGGCAGAGCCTGTTGGGGTGGGTTTCAGAGAGAATGGGAGGACTGAGATCATAGACAGTGAGGACAGAGTATTTATTCAAGGGGTTTTGATAGGAAAGGGAGCAGTGGAATAAGGCAGCATCTGAAAATAAAGGTGGTAACGTATATTATTAATAGTAATATGTATCGTATATGGCAATACATACTGCTGCATACGTATTATTTATATATTACTATATTACTACATATGTATAGGTATTATTAATACATATATAATTTACTTTATATATCTAATTACATATATTAACACATTACTATGTATGTGTATATATTTTATATATACATCTACATATATCTACATATATACATGTAGATATTACATATATGTATGTATACCTGTACACATATATACATATATAAATAGACATGTATATATTATATCTATATAATCCTTGAGAGTGAAGGAAACATATGAAGGACAAACAGGAAAACTGCTGGAGTGATGCCATCGCATAAGTGAGAGGAGAAGAGAAGAGAGTGTCACTGCAAAGGGGAAGGCTGACCTAGGGCAGGGGTGGGGCAAGGCACTGACCATTCCTTCACAGTAAAGAGGAATGGCAGAGTACTCCAGCATGATGTGATATAAAAATGGCTATCTATGTGGTGGTGGAGCTTGTATGTCTTCTGATTATGTCTCTTTTCTCAATAAAATGGGAAATAGCATCACTCATTGAGAGTAACCATGGGAGAAGAGGCGTCAGAGGTTTAAAGATAGAGAAGAAGCATGAAACTTATAAAGAGAAGTGGATTCTGATAGAATATGAAAATAAAATACATTGATGGGCAGCGTTATTTAAGGACTCTTTTGAGGTGAATGGTCATTTGTTGAGAAGTGAGTAGTCAGCTTGGCTGTGTGTTCTCTTCTAGTGCATTTTGCTGAAGTGGTTGATTAACCAAAAACAGGTACAATGAAGAGGAAGAGGGTCCTAGGAGTGGAGGATGTGTTCCAGACAGTAACCAGCATGGACTCTAAGCAGGGTAAGGAAGGAGGTGAAGACGAATAAGCACAGGTTAAAGGTGCAGTGTCCAGGTGACGTCAAAGAGCTGTTGGATTTGAGGTTCTGGATGGAGTGAGAGAACAGAAAAGACAGGAAGTGGTGGCAGGACTGTGGGAAGCTTCAACTTGAGTTTATGAAGACACTGTAGCTATTGGTGATGAAAAGGTCAATGATATATTCATGTGATAAGAGGCTGCAGTGGAGTAAAGACAGGACTCCTAGAAGAAAGAGAGTCAAAGAACTGTGAGACCAGGGTATGTGACAAGTCTTCTAAATAGATACTGAAATTACTGAAAATTATGACAGTTGTGTTAGAGACAGTGACGGGGGCCAGAAGCTGGAATCTCCAAGAAATGAGGGAGGTGGTATAGGTTAGCAGATGACTTCATCCAGGACTGGTGGGTGGTATGGACAGATGACATGAGATTCAACATTAGAGGATGAATGATCTGAAAACAGCAAGGAGGAGACAAGGAAGTCACCTCCAGGCTTAGCAGAAAGAGGAGTGAGGGATAGAAAACAGCCACCACCTGAGTGGGCTGCAGGGGAGGAGGTATCCTCAAGGGAGAGCCAGGCTTCAGGAAGAACAAGAAGGTAAAGGTCATTCAGAGGGAGGGTGAGGAGGCAGAGGACTTTGCTGATGAGTGGCCTTGAGTTTTAAGGGGAGCCAAGGAAGGGCTCCCAGAGTGCTAAAGTGGTGGAAGATAGGCCGGGAAAGTGGCCATAGGAGATGAGAGTGCACGGGATGTGCAATGACCTGGGAGTCTTGGAGGACATGGCCTGGGATCAAGGGTGTGATGAGACCCCAACTCAATGATCTCAAGACAGGGTGTGCTGGTGAGGCTCAAGGTGGTAGGGAGGAGTGAGTGGGGTCCACAAGAACTATGACAGGTCCACGGCTTCTCTTCACTCTTATCCATGGAGGATTGGAGGTGAGGGATGAAAAGTCTTATCCGGAGCACCCAGAAATCTCTAGGGGGTCTTCCTTGCCTTAGAGATTTTCATGAACTACCTTGAGAGGCACAGGTGCATTGGTAATGCTAGATTACAAAATGCAAGAAGATTGGGGAGGCAGAAAATGAGGCTGAAGTAGTCAGTAGGAGTGGGATATGGAGAACTGTGTGTCCTGTTAAAGACTTCTTCCTTAATCCCACACACTAGAGTTATTAATCTTTGTGACATGGCAGAGGGCCTCTGGAACTATAAAGAATGTGGACTCTCTTCCATTCCTATATGACCCTACACATCCATTTTGCCTGTGATTTCAGGGAGGCTGGGATTTATCAGCTGCATACAACACCATTAATCCAGGGGAACAAAACCAGGAGGGGATATATATTAAGAGATATATTGCAATGATTTGATTTATGCAAGTGTGGGAGCTAGTCAGAAGTCTGAAATCTTCGGAGAAGGCCTCCTTTCTGGGAAGGCTGTAACACTCCGAGGCAGGAGCTGATGTTGCAGTCCACAGGAAAGCCACAGCTCTGCTCATAAGTCCTTATAGCTGACTGAATTGAACCAACCAGATTATCTAGGAAAACTTTACCTAAAATCAACAGATTATGGAATTTAGTCACATCTGCAAAATACCATTACAGCAAAAACTAGATGAGTGTTTGGTGAATAACTAGGGTCTGAGGCTAGCCAAGTGAATACATAAAACTGACCATGACATCAGCGTATTTCCTAAAATCTATAGATCTGTGGCTGCAAGCTCTTTTGGTGAGCAGGAAGGAGCCCATGAAGCATTATAGGGACACAAGTGAGATGGTCCACTTTGTATTTCAGAAAGATCAGATCTTCATGATTAAGTGGTAAGAATTCTTAGTAAAGAATTTGAACAAACAGTACTAGAAATAAAATATGGCTTTCTCCGGGACAAATCCATGTGAATTACAGTTGGTCTCAGTGGAAAATAAAGCAAATTGGGAAGAACCCCAAAGAAAAGTTATTGCAAACTTCCCCGAACACTCAAGAAAGGAATTATTTGTCCATGTGCAAGGATTTTTAAGTAACAGATCAAAATTCCCAGTAACTATCCAATCTTCCATTGAATTCATGATTAATGAATTGACAAGCATTTATGAGCACCTAATCAGTGCCCAGCGCTCTCATTAAAATAGGAAAAAAATAATTAGCCACAGGTCCTGACACCTCCCATAAGAGACAGTCTATTTGGGGACTCCATCAGCATTCTTGCCATCAAAAGTGACAGAACATCCAGTGCAAATGCCTCAAAGCAAGGAAGTGTGGAAGGGTGCTTCTTAATACATATGACTAAAGTCTAAGGTGGCTCTTCTGACTTCAGGTTCTGTTGAATCCAGTTGCTATAAGCATACGACCTAAACTCCATCTCTCCACATCTCTTAGTTCTGCTTGTCTCCAAGGTGGCTTCACTGTGAGTCAGGTCTCTTCTTGTAAGGAGAGACAGTGCTGCCCGCAACTCTAGGTCTACATCCTTCTAGCTCAACAATACAAATAGAAAAGACTCCTGGACTCCCAGGGTTGAGTAGATTCCCAGGGTCCAGTCTCATGGCCTCACTTAAGTCACTTGCCCCTCTCATGAATTAATCATTGTGCCCAGAGCAGTGGAATTCCCTAGAGATGCTGGAGGGTGGGAAGGGAGACAGAAAGGTCCCCAAAAGGAAAATCAAGAAGTCATTCCCAAAGAGAGAACAGGGTGCGGGGTAAACAAAAGAGTCAGCTCTCTCTTCTGGGACATCACAGCTCAAGCCCCAAAGATCAGTGCAAATCAGAATAAAGGTGAGATTCCATCGAGTGTCCTGCCTTAACTGCGAGACCCAGTTTCCTCATCTCTTAAAGGAGAGTAATAACAACAGTTGTTATTACTCTGTAGTTGTGTCTGTTAGCTACAACATGTATTATTTAAAAATCAAATGAGATAACACAGTTATGCCTTGTAAGTAATAAACATTATAAACATAATAAACAAATAAGTATGATGAAAGCTTTATTAAAAAATCAAATGAGATAGCATACAACTGTACCTTATAAGGAATAAACATTATATACAAATAAGGTATGATGAAAGCTTTATTGATGAGGTAGGACTTCAGTTTGGGCAGAAAGAGGGAAACAGGAAGAAAGAGAACAAGCAGGAAGCACCACCACTACCTGGGCAGTGAACACCACAGGTAAAGAGGGATTTGTTCTGTTTTCTTAATGCAGCTGTGTGGGTGAGGCTTTGTAATGAGAGTTCCTATCTTCAAGAATGAATTAAAAGAACAGTAGTAAGAGTTATGGACTTGTTTCTACCAGCTCTGTGGCTCTGGGTGCATTATTTAACCTCTGGTTGTCTCAGTTTTCTCATCAGTAAAGTGAGATAATAATCATACCTGCCTTATAGGATTATCATGGGGATTAAATGTGTTAGTATAGGTTGAACATCCCTAATCTAAAAATCCAAAATCCAAAATGGTCCAAAATCCCAAATTTATTGAGTGCTGACATGACTCCCCAAGTGGAAAATATCACACCTGATCTTATGTGATGAGTCACACAGTCAAAACTTTGTTTCATGCACAAAACTATTGAAAATATTTTATAAAATTACCTTCATGCTATGTGTATATGAAACATATACACACATATATATATATACACATATATACACAAAGCATATATGAAACATAAATATTTTTTGCATTTAGACTTGGGTCCTATCTCATTATGTATATGCAAATATTCCAAAATCCAGAAAAATCCAAAACACTTCTGGTCCCAAGCATTTTGTATAAGGGATACTCAACCTACATAGGCAAAGCACTGGACATATACTAAGTGTTCTGTAAATATGAACTATTGTTACTGGTCCTCAAAACCATCTGGAGTGGTAGGTATTCTTATTCTCATTCTCTGGATTAAAAAATTAATGCATAAAAGAATTAAGTAGACAAGGTAAGATGTGAACCCAGGTCCAAAACCCATATTCTTTTCATTGCCATTGCAGCATGGGCCTCATGAATGCAGGCGGGCAGGGAGGGAGGGAGAAACATGAGTTTCCAGATCCTTCACCTGTATTTGCTTTCAGCAGGCATTAACCAGGTGTTCTAGAACATTCTTTTAGCCATAGATTGAGTGATAATAATTTGAAAGATTTATTAGAGAATATTTTTAGCCAGGACAAAAAGAACTAAAAATTTTAGGAAAGAGCCGTAGACAAAAAGCTGAATTTAAATGCTTTTCTGTCTGAATCCCTAAACACTTCACTCCTTCAGACATTGAGAAACAAGACTCCATTTCTTGCTAGGAGATTGAGATCCCCCATTCATCAGATCCATGGTCCATAGCTGTGTACATCCAGGAGGCACTTACTCACATCACCTCATTATCTCCCCACCACAGCCTGAGAGTAGTTATGGCCATCCTCTCAGTCCCACGGTGTGGGCACAAATGTAGCATGGACTGCAGTGTGCGACAAACCTCTCGCCCCAGCCCCGCGCCCCTTCAGCCCATCACAGGCACCTTCACGTTCCATGAAGCCCTGACGTACATTCTGGTCCCCGGCTCAGCCTCTCCAGGGAGCCTCCCCAAGCAAGCGAGCGTGGAGTGATGCCAAGAGGCCCTGCGGCACCAGCAGGGAACACAGAGGGTGTGACGGGGCCACGTTCAGGCCAGAAATTCCTTTTCAGTCTGCTTTGCCTCTCTGTGGGCCTATTTCCTTTCTCCCTCTCCTAGCAATAAACACCAGTAATTATGATATAAAAAGAAGCAACAGGAGATTTTCAAGAGGAATTTGAGCAAAATGAAAATGTAGAGGTGGGAGTAACCAGAAAAACAGGTGAATACCAAAGCCTGGGAGTTTGCTATCCTCCAACAAGGAAGTAACCTTAACAATGACAAAAAATGGAGACCCTGAGCTGGTCTGGGAGACACAATTGCTCTAACTGGACACAGCGTGAATCCCACAGTCTCCTATTAGAGGCCATTCTGCAGAAGTCTCCCATAGTGGCCAGGCCCTGGAGGCCCTGGGCTGCTAAAGCTTAGAGGGAGAGAGCAAACAGACCCTCCAGGAAAGTGAACTCACATTCAAGGCCAGAGGGTCCCAACCTGGGCCATTCTAAGAATCACCTGGGTGTGTGTTAAAATGCAGACTCTTGGGCCCCATACCCAAGATCTTGATTCTGCACATGTCAGGTGAGGCCTGGGTATCTTTGCCTCTAACAGGCCCCCTAAAAATTCTGAGGATCAGACAAGTCTGAGAACCACCACTCCAGTTAACCTCCTTGCTGTGTGGCCTGCAGCAAGGGAGTTCACCTCTCTGAGCCTATTTCCTCCACTTTAAAATGAAGTAAACCCACCTCTTCCATAGGGTGGCTGTAACAAGCAGACGATGTGGGAGCACTAGTGCCAAAACAGGGCTATTCACTCATTCACACCCATTTGTTGATGGCTTACGATGTGCTGGGCCCTCTCTGGTCACCAGGGTCACAGCAGTGAGCCAGACAGAAATTCTGTGCCTGTAAGGACCTTCCCTTCTAATGAGGGAAGACAGAGAATAAATCAGTAACCATTGCCCACATCTGAAAGTGACTGCACTAAGGGAAAAAGTAAGGGGTGAGGGGCTGGGCATGGCCAAAGTGGGACAGCTCTATTTCATATAGGAGGGAAGGGAAGGGCTCACAGATAAGTGCCCTTTGAGCAGGCCCTGGAGGAGGTGACTGAGCAAGTGAGCTTGTGAAGGTGTAAGCCAGGGGTAGGGAAACTTTTCATGTTGGAAAGCCACATTAATTTAGCTGTAGTCAAATAAGACCTCATTCAAGAAACTTCAATTATATTTAAAAATGTACATTATTTTGTAAAAATCTAACGACTATGTACTTAATAATTTCAAAAAATGAAAACTGTTCCTTTTAAAGTTAACTAACCTTATAATGACTTTGTTGCGTCTGCTTTTTGTTGGAAAGTATTTGAATATTTGGTTGCAGCAGGGAAGCCCTCAGTGTCAGTTGATCTTCTAACTGGGCATGAGTCATTTGTGACCTCTAGGGCATCTTGATTGGGGTTAGGTAGGAAAATGTAGATTCACAGCAATACAGGGTTGAAAAGTAAGAAAGCATTTTGGGAGCATGTTGCTGAAGACATGGGTATTCTACTGTATGTTTCCATATTTTAATTGGATCTTTCTTAGCATCAAAGAATGGCTTTAAAATGTCATCTACTGAGAGCTCAATCAATTCCATCCGTAGTTTTTTAGGTGCTGTGGTGCTGTTAACTAGATGGGGCTGAAATGCTAATTTGAATGTGATATCATGATTCTCAAAGTCGTTGTATTCTCCAATTAATAGCTCTATAACAGCTGCATATTCTTCAGATGATTCGCATATATCATCCTGCTCATCAATGACCTTTGCTAACTGGGGAAAATGTTCATCTGAAATTTCCTTTTGAAGAAAAGGTGTTTTGAAAAAAGCTAGATTTTTTTGAAATGCTTGTAGTTTTTGCCACATATCATATAAAGACTTAGTTTTACCTTGCAAAGAAATATTCACATTATTTTGATTTGACATGATATCACACAGAAATGTTAATTCTTATAGAAATCTTCTTTCAATAATTCACATTGCTGATTCTGCTCTTCATAAAATTTAATTATCTGTTCTCACAGAGATAAAATTTTGGCTAACGCCTGTCCCTGCAATAGCCAACTTTAGAATGATACAGCAAATCCACACTGAATACTTCATCATTCAACTTTAGCATGTTATGAAACTGCAATGCCATGTTGCATTTGACAGATATAGTTAACAATACTTACAACTTTTTGCAGTGTCACTTAAAATATAGCTTTAGCACAGAGATGCTGATGCAAGATACAATGAAAAGAAATAAGAGCATCCGGATCTGTTAATACCTTTGTATCTGTGCAATAAACCCTTTATGTTTTCCTGTCATGGAAGGTGCACCATCTGCACGCACACTCACTAACTAAATTTACCAGATTCAGTCCAACATCACAACATTTATCTAAAAAGTTGTTGAATATATCTATTCTCCCATTCTGTTTGCAAGAGTGCTCAAAGCAAGTAACTCTTTGTAGCAAACAAAATCTTCTGTTATGACCCAAATGAAGTATAAAACCTCTGCCAAGTCAGTAGTATCAGTTGATTCATCCAAAGTGATTGAATAATATATATTTTCCTTGTGAAGTATTGAATGAAGTTGTTCTGTTAAGTTGAAGGCTAATTCATGCTGTCAATTAGTTATGGTTCTCCATGAAAGAGGCAGTTGTTTGTACTTTGAAAAACTTACTTATTGGGATCTAAGCATCCTACAACTTTGACAATGCACTTTTACAATTTCTACATCACTGAATGTCTTCCTTTTTTCCCCAAGTGTATAAGCTACTTTATAAGTCACTTCAATGGCATAATTTACAGGTCTTATTTCTGCTTGAAAGAACTGTCTTTGCTTTTGCTTTTCATCTTTTAATTTCTGTAATACAACCTTTTGCACCTCTCCCTCTAGTTTAAAACATTTGTTGTCTTTATGAGTGTTATAATGCTGATGAGCATTGAATTTCTTTAATGTTGATATTGCAGTATCACAAAGCAAGCAAATCATTTTATCTTTAGCAAAAACAAGATAATATTGCAATTCCTCATCCTCATTTAAAAAATCTGTTTTTTCCTTCAGCATTCTCTTAGTCTTCTTTGACATGATGGGCTGTTAAGCAGACAGAATTTAAAAATACTGTCAAGCTGTGCAACTATTCAAAAATTCCACTTCAAACAGAAACACAGTGTGCCATTGTTAAAAGCTGACAACAGACTGGCATACTTGACTTCCATAAACTCTTACCAACCAGCCATGTGCAGGAGTGGTGCCAGTCTGGTGGGGATGTTAGAACTAAATCATGAGCATAGCAGCTATCAATTTAGCCTTTATGGTTTACTAATGTTCTAATGGCACTGGTCAATCTGGGAGGATTATTTCATTGAGATTTATTTTATTCTTTGGTATTTTAAATGCATTCATTTTTAAAATAAAATAAAATATAAAAGATGAACAAAAATGTATTAATAAAAATAAAAGGATTTCTTCTGTAAAATTTGGATTTAGGCAAAAAGCTGCACTTAAGAACCTAGAAGGCCACATGTGGCCTTAAGGCTGCAGATTTCCCATCCCTGGTAGAAGCATTCCAGGCAAAGGGAATGTCCTGTGGAAAGGTCCTGGGATGGGAGTGTGTTTGGAAGATTTGAGGAAAGTAAGTAAGGTAATGTGGCTGGGGCAGAATGGTTCAAGGGATAATAACAGGGGCTGAGGTCAGGGAGAAACCCAAGAGCAGGTCATGAAGGGCCCTGTATCCATGTAGCTGTAAAGTGCTCGAACTGGTTAATACATAACCTACTAGCATTGAAAAGGACACTGATTTGTTTCTAAATCAAAGTTTTGCTGATTTGCTTCTGAATCATGAAGTTTTACTGACTGTCTTGTGTGTAAATCATTTTAGCTTATATGTTGTAATCAGCATCCAATGATTATAACCTCTGTATTGTACCCTCCAATGAGAAAAGACAACTCCTCCCTCTATTCTTCCAAACTTTCTAATAAAAACATTGCAACTGTAAAAAAAAAAAAAAAAAAGGAATGGTAGCTGAGTTAAAGACAACCCCAGATGTGCCTCTAGGAAAATGCCTAAATAAGTCATAGTCCATTCATACTACAGAACCCTGGGCAGAGAAAGACATTCATCATATATCATTGAGTAAAAAGAGTATGCTGTAAAATATAGACATGTTTGGATTCCATTTAAAAAATTATCTTAACATGAATACACATTTGTTCAGAGTAAAAAACTCTGTGGATGAATGCAGACACAAAACAGAATAGTGTGAATCTGTGAGGAATTGAGTTCAAAGGAAGAGATCTGTGCATAGGGACTCTCATATTTTACTTTACATACTTCTATAGCATTTTAATTTTTTATGACAAAAAATATTTCTTCTATAATTTACAAAAAAAATACAAATGTGTGTTGGATTCAGATTGAACTGGACTCTCTACTCTTCACATTTTGAGGATCACAGGACAGATGGTGGTGACTCTCAGAGGATCTTGAAACCATAATGCCTGGCTCTGGCACCTTCTTACCTATGAAATCTGTACCCACAGGGATTCTAATTATGAATAACAATTTAAACACCTGACCTATTCCCAAAATGATTTGAGTAGGACTGTCTCAAAATATACTGTGGGAATTTAATTTATGGAGGTGACTACATGGCAACACAAATGGGCTAATGCCATTGAAAGGAAATTTTTATAACATATTTCCTGAGAGAAGAGGCATGCCATGCCACACAGGGCCACATGGGAAAGCACCTGGTTTTGTTACAGGGCAGAAGAGGGAGAGGGGAGAGCCTGAGCCAGAGACTTTATCATGTTTTCCATGGGAAAAGCAAGACAGGACAGGATAAGCAGTTTAAGATTTGCTAGTTGGAATAATTCTGACAGCTTTGAGGCATAGGGACTACCCCTAGTTGTCTGCTAGCTGGCCATGGGGTGGTTTAGGGCAGAGGGAATATTGTCTTGGTATGTGATAGTTCAACAAAAGAGAGTGTGCTCTTGATTGGTGAGTTTACATTACAAAAAGAAAAAAAAATCCTCTTGGGAAAGCCTTTTGCTTGCTCTAAGAATTGACTAACTCTGGGAGGGGCAGTCTCCCCTCAAACAGATGCCAGAACATCAAGAATAAAGAAAATAAGAAAATACAGTTAACGCAATTGGCCCTGTGATGAATGAATGCCAAATAGACAAATATAGAGTCTAAGAAAACACAATTACAACAACACCCCATTAAAAGAGGACCCTGCATCGTAACTAAGACATTATCTGCCAAGAGATGTGATGGATTGAGAGGGTGAGAAAATAGAGAGAAGCAGGGCCAATAGTCCAAATGATGCTGAAAGAAACAGCAGATAATTATAAGACCTACTATGTGCTGAGCAAATACAGGGTACCCTAAATATATTATCTCTAACAACCAAATCCTTTGAAACATGTATTACTATCACCATTTTACAGATGACAAAAATTAGGCTTGGAGGGGATAAGTATCTTGCCCAAGGTCATCCAGCCAGTAAATGGTGAAAGTAGGATTTAAACCTCAGTCCATTGGACTCTGAAGACACTGCTTTTACTTTAAGACATGATTTCTCAGAATTTGGACTTGACAGGGAAAAGTTGAAAGCATTCCAAGAACTGGAATAAGACAAGGATGTCTATGTTCACCACTCCTATTCAACATAATACTGGAAGTCCTAGCCAGAGCAATCAGACAAGAGAAAAAAATAAAAGGCACCCAAATTAGAAAAGAGTAGGTCAAATTATCCCTGTTTGCTGATGATATGATCTTATATCTAAAAAGCCCTAAAGACTCCACTAAAAATCCTTAGATTTGATAAATGAATTTAGTAAAATTTAAGGATGCAAAACCAATATACAAAAATCGTTAGCATTTCTATACACCAATAATGATCAAGTTGAGAACCAAATCAAGAAGGCAATCCCATTTACTATAGCTATAAAAACAATAATAAAATGCCTAGCAATATATTTAACCAGGGAGGTGAAAGATTTCTAAGGAAAACTACAAAACATTGATGAAAGAAGTTGTAGATGACACAAACAAATGGAAAAACATTCCATACTCACAGATGGAAAGAATTAATATTGTTAAAATGGCCACACTGCCCAAAGCAATGTACAGATCCAACGCAATCCCTTTCAAAATACCAATGACATTTTTCATAGAATTAGAAAAAAAATTTATAAATTTCTTTTCATATGGAACTAAAATTCATATGGAACCAAAAAAGAGTGTGAATAGTCAAAGCAATCCTAAGCAAAAATAACAAAGCTAGAGACATAACATCACCTGACTTCAAAGTATACTATGAAGCAATAATAACCAAAACATCATGATATTGGTATAAAAACAGACACATAGATCAATGGAACCAAATAGAGAACACAGAAATAAAGCCACATATCTACAACCAACTGATCATTGATAAAGTCAACAAGAATGTACACTAGGGAAAGAACATCCTTTTCTATAAATGTTGCTGGGAAAATCATATTGCCATATGCAGAAGAATGAAATTGGACCCCTATCTCTCACCATATACAAAAATCAACTCAAAATGGATGAAAGAATTCAATGTAAACTTTGAAACTACAAAATACTACAAGAAAACCTAGGGAAAACTTCTGGACATTGGTCTAGGGAAAGCATTCATTACTAAGATCTCAAAAACACAATCAACAAAAACAAAAGTAGACAAATGAAAAATAATTAAACTAAAAAGCTTCCACACTACAAAAGAAATCACCAAGAGTGTGAACAAACAACCTGCAGAATGGGAGAAGATATTTGCAAAGCATCTAGCCAAAAAGGGACTAATATCCAGAATTTAAAAAGAACTCACACAACTCAACAAACAAACAAAAAACAAATAATCCTATTAAAAAGTGGGCAAAGGACATGACCAGGCATTTTTCAAAAGGATCAACAAGTATACGAATAAGTGCTGAGCATTCTTAATCAGAGATATCATCTTATGCTAGTCAGAATGACTATTATTACAAAGACAAAAAATAACAGATGTTGGTGAGGATGAAGAGAAAAGGGAACTCATACACTGTGGCTGGGAATGTAAATTAGTACAACCTTTATGGAAAACATTATGGATATTTCTCAAAGAACTAAAAATAGAATTACTATTTGATCCAGCAATCCCACCATTGGATATCTACATGAACCAAAAATCATTGTGTCAAAAAGATACCTGCACTCATATGTTTATCACAGCACTATGTACAATAGCAAAGATGTGGAATCAACCTAAGTGTCCATCAATGGATAAGTGGATAAAGAAAATGTGGTACATATACACAAAGGAATACTATTCAGCCATGAAAGAAATAAAATCATGTCTTTTGCAGCAACATGGATGGAACTGGAGGCCATTATCTTAAGTGAAACAACTCAGAAACAGAAAGTCAAATACCTCATATTCTCACACATAAGAGGGAGTTAAATAATGTGTACACATGGACCTGAAGTATGGAATAATAGACACTGGAAACTCAGAAGGGGGATAAGAGGGAGGTGGATGATGAGAAATGACTTAATGAGTACAGTGTACATTATTTGGGTGATGGACACACTAAAAACCCAGACTTCACCACTACATAATATATCCCTGTAGCAACATTTCACTGTACCCCTTAAATTTATACAAATAAAAAAATAAAAGAAATTTGGACTTGAATCTGGGCAGATGCTAATCTCTAAGGAAATTGGTTTTGGTACTCAAGGGGCAATGAAAAGGGCTCTAAGCGGTAGCGGTTCCTGGTCAAAGCGTAGCTGCGTAACAATTCCAAGTACAGCCACCGAACGGGTAATTTATCGTGGCGAAGACATTCACAAGGGTCTCAGGGTAGACGTGGTTCCAAGTTGACCAAGGCAGCAAGGGTAGACGAGGGATACAGCCTGAGGGCACCTAGATGTGATGACTCAGCCAGTTGTGCTGCATTTGGGCCCCACTGGTCCAGATCCCCCACCATGGTGGACCTGAACCAGCCTCCATCAGCATCAAGGTGGAGATTAAGATTGAGATGGAGAGGGGTTGGCTGTGGATGGGAGCAGAGCACTGTCTTCCAATGGGACACAGAGGACCATGAAAAGCAACTAGCAGGGCAGGATAGCCCCATGGGGAGGTCAAGTGAGGTAGCGCAATTGTGTACTACCTTTGCTTGGAGCTTCCAGTGTTAACCATGATCTGGAGGAAGCTGAGCAGATCTCATACATTCAGCTAGTATTTACTGAGCATCAACCACAGTATCATGTTTTAGTTTTCCCAAAAGCAAACCCTAAGACAAAGATTTATGGGGCATGTTGTTTATGTGCATAAGCAGGGAGTAGGGAAAGAGACAGAAACAGGACAATAAAGCCAAAAAAAGAGTAATGTTACTGAAGGATTAACACTTTGGGCAACCGAGGCTCAGTCCCTCTGGGGACCCTGAGGAGCTGTGCACAGTACATCTCAGCGTTGTCCCCTGGGGCAGGAGGGATGGGAGGCTGTGTCTTTCCTGGCAGCCCACACTCTGGATGAACAGGTTCCTATCCTTCCAGAGAAATCTCCCAAGCAGGGAAGCAAAAGGACATGGGAAACTCAGGGGGCAGCTGTCAGTGTGGATGGGAACTTCCCACTGTAGCTGCAAGTGGACTTGGAGGTGGGTCAAGGGGCACAGAACAGGGTGACAATAGTTTCTGATCCACTGAGAGCCCTTGAAGGATCTGTTGTTCCACAGTGAACTATTTACAGTTACCTGCCCATTCTGCATCCACCTGGGCCTAGGTACAGGACTCTTCTGCCTGAGGGGGCATCCCCTACTCCAATGTCAAAGCTGATCCCAGGCATCCCTTTCTCTGAAGTGTCTTTTGTGACCATCCATCCTGAAGCAGGAGTCTGCTTCTAGCAGCTGTGAATATCTCTGGAGGCTCCACAGACAGTAGTTAAGCAAATGAACTCAGAGCCACACTGCCTGCATTGTCCATTCCAATTCTGCTGCTCTGTGAACAGGGCCAGTTCCTTCATATCGCAAAGCCTTGGTTTCCTCCCCATTAGAATGGGGATAATAATAGTAACGTGTGTAAATTGTATGGAATAAATGAGATGACCCACGTAAAGATAGTACAGTGCTTAAGAACATAGTAAGCCCTCCAATGTTAGCTATTGTAATCTCAAAATATGTACAATGCTTCATTTTAATGGTTAGCGTAGTTTGACTATCACCTTCTTATCTATGTTTTGCATAACTATAAATCCAAGTGTCCCACAGAGTGCCTGGAATATAGGTTTTAAGTACATGAATGAGTGAACTGAGATGCCACTTGTAAAATTTGCAAAGTGCCTTCAAGTGGTATGTACTGAGTGCCCACTTGGGACCAGGCACTGCTCCAGGGCCTTTCCCATATGTGAGCTCATCTGTTCTTCCCAACATTCCTGTGGGATTAAAAAGTCTACTGCAATTATCACATCTTTATGGGTCAGAAAATAAGCTCAGAACATTTATGTGATTTTTCTGAGGACATGCCGTTAGTGAATGGCAGGGCAGAGATTTAAGCCTGGCTTCTCAGGTTCCAGGGAAGAGAAGTCACTGCGGTTCTAGTATGCAGACTGGATTTTAGGGAAATGAGATTGGAACTAAGACAACTTCCATTATTGCCAGGCCCAACAGAGTTCAGAAATGCAAGGTTTTAGTCTTCAGAAATGTCTTGGATTATACACACATTTTTTTAATTGTAGAGAGAAGAAATAACTTGACTGGGAAAAAAAAGGAAAAAAGATAACATTTACAGACTAAATTGCAACAAGATCTGAAGGCAGCAACTCCCGTGGCTCTTCGAGAAATATAGATGATCAGTGTAATCTATCATAAATCTGCCAAGTGTGTTCAGAGGTAGTAAGTAATGCTGTCAACAGCATTAAATTTGGTGCACAGAAAGCTATATTTGCATGAAAGGAAGTGGAGAGAAACAGAAAAGGATCAGGTTCCATTGTTTTGTTTTCTCACGAATGCAAGAAATCTGAAACCTTCTGCAATAAGAAACACTAACTTTGGAGACTCTACAACATTTCTGCTCCAACAATCGAGGAAACCACTGAAGCTGGTCAGGGTCCTGAAGGAGGCATGAATGGTCTGCTGTGATCCACACCTTCCCTCATGACCTCCCCAGTGCTCAGGCTTCCTGATATTTACTACAGAAATTACTGGCTTTTCTTGCCTTGTATTGGTCAAAGAGGCTAGGTGGTGCAGCATGAACCAACAAAACCCAAATCTAAGTGGCTTCGAACAGCAAAGGTGACATATTAATTGTGCTGCCTGCTCACTGTGGGCACGCAGGGACCCAGCCAGCTTCACCATCTCCCGGTGCCCCGATCAAAGCAGGAGCCTTCAGATTTCACTGTGGATGGGGAAGGAGCACACAGGTGATTCATGTTACTTCCATTCACATTTCGCTGCCCACACAGTTCATCCGGCCAGGCTTGACTTTGAGGAGTGAGGAAGAGTGAGTGTCCTAGAAGACCATAGACCCAGAAGTACTAGCACACATGACCCAGTGCTGCACACCCCACATAGGAGAAGCCAGAGCAGTCCTGTAAAGGTCTGTGTCCACATTGCAGATGAGCCAGAGGGAAGTGAGTGGCAAGTAATGAGGAGGAACCTGGAAAACACATTATTTTCATTGTTTAGGGATGGCCTCTGGTTGGGAGAGCATGTCTGGGGTAGAAAGGGATGAAGAGGGGAGAGCAACCCTGGAGTCACAACACAATCTGCATCGTTAAGTGCCTCCTTAGGCACTTAAGTGGCTTCCTGGACACCAAGGGAGGGAGACATTTCACTGAGGCAGGCTGAGCAGGAGGAGCAGAGACCTCAAACCTCATCTGGAGCCCAGGCTGGCTGTGCCCTTCCAGCTCCCTCTGCACCACCGCTGGTCAAACAGCTGCAGGCACCTGTTCACAGGTGAGGAACACCAAGACGGAGCCCAGGTGTGGGCCCCCAGCACAGATACTGCACAAGGGAGGAAACAGCAAGAAAAAGCAAATAGAGAAGGCAGGTAAAAAATTATACACATCATAAATGATCTCCCCCCAGAGAACACAGAAATTACCTCTTTTCGGTTTTAAATGAATTGACATCATAGTTTCTCAGAAAAGAAAGTTCAAAGAAGAAATAGAAGTGATCAGAAAAGAAATAAGATGAGGACCAGCTGAAAAGTGGCAGAGTTCAGGAAATCAATGGAAGGTAAAAATAAAATAATTATAGACATGAAAGTCACTTAGAGGCAACAGAAAATAGATAAATACTACTGAAAGCACAGGACAAGCTTCAGACATCACATGAAATGAAAAGAAAGGAACAAAGATAAAAATGATTACAGACAAGGCGACACAAGCTGGAGATGAAGCGAGGCTGACATACACAAATTGGTATTCTGAACAGAGAAAAGGAAACAGGAAAGCACTTCAAGTCAATTCAAGTTTCTTGAGGTAAAGAAAGCTAGCTATCTCAAAATTTAAAGGGCACACCATGTCCCAGAAAAAATAAACAAAATTGGTGACATTAAGGTACGTACTGTGAAGCTACTGATATTCAAGGGAAAATGTCCTGTACTCATTGTTTACAGAGCACAGATCCTAAGGGCAGGCCAGCAGCTTCCCTCCATCTCCATTATAACACTCAACACCAGAAAACACCAGAACAGCATTTACCAAGTTCTCTTGGGAAAAGGTGACCCAAAAGTTTTGTACTCACCGAAGTTGTGCAATAACTGTAAAAGAAACAGGCAAGCATTCTTAAACATGCAAGAATCCAAGGACCATATAAACAAAGCTCTTCCTGAAAAATATTTGATGATGAAATCTAGCGTAGTAAGACATGAATCAAAACTAAACGCACAGCAACGGAGAAGCCACTGTAAAAGGACAACAGTAAGTGTTGGATCCTTTTAAACATAGCGTCAAGGCTAAACAACAGTGGGAATTAGTTGACAAAACAGAATATAAATGTTATAATGCCAGGCAATCCAAAAATAATAATGTGACTGACAAAAATTGGAATGCAAGGGGTGGAAGGGAAAATTAAGTATATAACATCCTCCTCTTTCATGGCAGAAAGTAAATAAGTATTGTATAAAGTTGAAACATACAAAGTTTTTAAAAAGCAAAGTGATGCTAAACTCAAATGTTTTCTCATAATTGTCTTTTAACTTTAGAAATATCTGAAGTTAGGCAGTTCCTTCAGTTTAATTCTAGTTTATTTTCATTCTGGCAAATTCAAGTCGACTTATGTTTAATAGTTGTTATCAAAATAGCATGCATCATATAAACCTATTTTTGTAAGATTATGTCCACCAAGACTTCTGGCTAAATGTAAGCTTAGAGAGAATCTGGAATTATGTTCATCAAATGTTTGCAAAGCGATTTCTGAGAGGTGGAAATTTGTTTTGTGTTGCTTTTTTCTTTGTTTTGTTTTTTTTCTAAAATTCTTCAGAATTTTTATAACAAGCAGCTACCTTTCCACAAGATTACCAGTTTGTCTCACCTAAGTAATCAGTCCTGTATGGGTAATATCAGCTGCTTAGGTCTCTGAAAATCTGCCTGTTCCTAAGCTTCCTGCCTCCCAACCACCACCCACGCCCACTCTCCCTCTGCTCTGCTCAGGGAGAGCGTGCCCGGCCAGCACAGCTCTGCCTGCCTGCAGTAAGCAATAAACGTGGCTCTGTGTTTCTCATTTCACACACTGAGTGTTGCTCTCCTCCTCTTATGCTAGTACTGTTGTATCCATCTCCTAGGGTTGCCATCACAAATTACCATAAACAGGGTGCAGCAGAAATTTTTGCTTTCACAGTTCTGAAGGCCAGAAGTCCAAACTCAAGGTTTGAATAAGGTTGGTTCCTTCTGGAGGCTGTGAGGGAGACTGTATTCTCTGCCTCCCCCTGACTTCTGGTGGCCGTCGGCAAGCGTGGGGGTCCCTTGGGTTGTAGACATTCTGTCGTCACATGGCCTTCTTTTCTGTATCTCTTCCCATTCTCTTCTAAAGACATATTGGATTTAGAGTACATCCTAATCCAGGAAGATCTCATCTCAATTACAACTTCATAAACCCTATTTCCAAATAAGGTCATACTCGAAGGTTTTGGGTGGACATGTCTTTGTGAGGGCTACCATTCAGCCCACTATAAATGTGTCCTAAATGGTGTAATATCCAAAACTGTTTGCAATATAGCTATGCTCTCAGAATTGCCCAACTCCAAAAAATAGTTGTATTCTCAAATAATTGGGTTTTTTCTATATTACAAAAAAAAATCTTTTTTGAAACTTTATTCTGAAATCCTTTTATTTTTATTTTTTTTATTTTTATTTCAGGATATTATGGGGATACAAACATTTTGGTTACATTTTATGTCTTTGCCTCACCCAAGCGAGGATTAGAGGCATGCCCTTCCCCTCTACAATGCTCACCGCGTCCATTAGTTGTGAGTTTACCCCCCAACCCCCTAATCCCTGGAGAATATTACTACTATGTGAGCACCATAGTGTTGATCTCTCAGTGCCAATTTGATGGTGAGTACATGTGGAGCCTATTCTTCCGATCTTGTGATACCTCACTTTGAATAATGGGCTCAATCAAGCTCTATCCAGGAAAATATGAGAGGTGCTAGATCACTGTC
>CAUYRT010089914.1:0-32942 GCA_963574885.1 Lepilemur ruficaudatus
GACTACAGGCATGCGCCACCATGCCTGGCTAATTTTTTATTTTTATATATATATATTTTTTTAGTTGGCCAATTAATTTCTTTCTATTTTTAGTAGAGATGGGGTCTCGCTCTTGCTCAGGCTGGTTTTGAACTACTGACCTTGAACGATCTGCCCGCCTCGGCCTCTCAGAGTGCTAGGATTACAGGCGTGAGCCACCGTGCACGGCCCTTTTCCACTCTTAAGGACCCTTGTGATTATATTGGGCCCACCCAGATAATCCAAATTAATCTCTGTATTTTAAGGTCAGTTGAGTAATTCCGCCTGCTACTTTCATCCCCCTCTGCCACGCAAGGTGCATATTCACATATTCCGGGGAATAGGATGGCTGGAGTGGGGGCACAGCTATTTGTTCCGTCCACCGCGCTTGCCCTAACACCCGAGGAGTCGCAGCCTCCCTCTAGCACGCAGCTCCCCGCCGCCCTCCGTCCCCCGATGGTCCCTTTCTCAGCGATATTCACAGGACGTGAGAGCTACATCTTCGCTCAGATATCATTAGTCACACGTACAAAGATGCTTTACGGCAGCACTGCTTATGATAATGAAAATTTGGGAATAACCTAAGTGTCTACCAATAAGGGAATAATAGTATTATGGGACCAATATTATAAATTATAGAACTGCCATATCATAGAATATTATGCAGCCGCTAGTATCACATTTATGAGGAGTTTTTAATTATTTGGGGAAATGGTTTATGATGTAATGCTAAGTAAAATAATACCAATGTATGTGTAATAGCCCAACTGTGTAAATTATACACTTCAAACAAATTTTTTTTAAATACTCGGGTGTTTAGCTGATGGTAGACAAGAAAGTTCAACGATCCTAGGATGAAGTCCAGAGGGGGCTGCCTCGTTGAACTGGGCCCAAGGGCAGTGTCTGTCGTTTGTTTGCCAAAACTCAAGGACATGACATGTGTTTTCTAGCCACAGTGTTTCCAGCCTCTGAACTTGTCTCCTTGGCTTTTCCATGTGAGCTTCAGTGGGACCCTCCCTGCCTCTCCATCCCCTGCCCACTCCCCGCTCCCCACCCGCCTGGCCTTTGCAGGAGCTGAAGGAGGCCTGGACTTCGGGACCGTGAAGGTCATGGAGGAGGTGAAGCAGCCCCTGCAGCTGAAGAACCGCGGCAAATACGAGATCCTGTTCAGGTAACCCAAATCCCACCCTCTCGGGCGGAGAACCGGGAAATGTCTGGGAGATGGTTTAAAGGAAATCAGTCAAGGAGATCATAACAACCATCTCTGCTTTTGGCCTCCCTTAGCTTCAGATGAATGGAATTCCAGCTGCTAAGAGCGCCCAACTCTGCAGCTCACCAGAGACCTTTCAGGGCCCTCTGGATGCGCCTGGAGCCACAGGGGTCTGGGGCGGAGGAAGAGACCAGGGGGATGTGGGGGGGACCCTGGGGGTGAGAAGAGGCCCAGGGCATGGGAGGAGAGACTGGAGATGGGGGACCTGGCCTCCAGCTGTCTGTCCTGCCAGCTCTCACCTGCTTTACAAGGTGCTCTTCTACACAAGATTTTATGTGAAGAAAGGGTTTTCCTTTTTTTTTTTTTTTTTTTATTTTGAGAAACACTATATTATAGAATCCAAGTAGTGTCTTGGCAGAATACAGCTCCAGCTGGTGCTCATCCCTTGAGATTAAAAAGGAAGCATGGAATCAGGGAGGCCCCTCAGAGGGGAAAGTGTAGGGAGGTCCCTCAGGCAAGGCCACCTGGCCCCCTGTGGCCCCACCAGCCCTCAGGCCTAGTCTGTGTCTATGAAAGGTCATCCTCTCCCAGAAGAATTCACAGTGGACAACAGGACTTCCCCCTTGCAGACTTGGAAGAAATTCAGTGTATTCATGATAATATGATAATGTACAATATGATAATATGGTAATGCCAGCTACTCGGGAGGCTGAAGCAGGAGGATTGCTTGAGCCCAGGAGTTCAAGTTGAGCCTGAACAACATAGCAAGACCACATCTCTTAAAAAAAAGAAAGAAAGAAAGAATACTAAAATTAAAGATGTCCCACCTCCACCGGTTGCGGTAACTCACGCCTGTAATCCTAGCACTCTGGGAAGCCGAGGCGGGTGGATCGCTCAAGGTTGGGAGTTCAAAACCAGCCTAAGCAAGAGCAAGACCCCGTCTCTACTAAGAATAGAAGAAATTATATGGACAACTAAAAATATATATTAAAAAAATTAGCCGGGCATGGTGGCGCATGCCTGTAGTCCCAGCTACTCGGGAGGCTGAGGCAGGAGGATCACCTGAGCCCAGGAGTTTGAGGTTGCTGTGAGCTAGGCTGATGCCACGGCACTCACTCTAGCCCAGGCAACAGAGTGAGACTCTGTCTCAAAAAAAAAAAAAAAGAAAAAGTCCCACCTCAATACTACCATTGAAACTATAAATTGAAATAAATGAATATAAATAAAGACCAAAAAAAAAAAACCAGAAAAAAGACCACTGTCACTTTGGAATTAACACTAAGTGGAATCTTGCCTATTCATGAATTTTGTTTTAGATTATGGCAGCAGCATAAACTCTGCTCTTTTAAGTTGTGTAGAATGGAGTCACCTCAGGTTGAAACAGGTGATAAGGGGTTCATCAAAAGAACGTGCAGGGGAGTAGGGAAGCACAGGCATGCGAGCAGTTGAGCAACCAGGTCTCCTGGAGCGTGGGGGTGACATTCAGACCCCCACAGAAATTCCAGGTGTCCCATCTCTGCTTAAGGTCCTTGTGCCTACTCTGGTCCCTCTGCCAGTCTTGTGAGGCAGCTTCTCTCTGTGGTTCTTGCTTCACCCCTGTAGAGCCATGACTCCCCTTCCTAGTGCGTCTGTAGCATGGCTTCTGCCCCACACTGCACCTTCCCTCCTTAGATCCCCGGGTTTCTGTGTCACTTGTCCATCTGTGTGTACTGCTTTCAGTCTCAGACAGAGAGAGACAGAGTGAGAGTTTTTAGTTGGTCCTTTTTCAGTATCAGGTGTCCCTGTTGGACACAGATCTTCCTCGAGGGCCTCTCTTGACCGTGGGATAGAGGACGGCTATCTTCATGTCACGCATCAGTCCCTGGCCCAGTCACTCCTGCTAAGGAGAGGAGGTCACAGAGTAAAGAGCACAGTGGATACTGCCAGGCATTGTGGTTAACCAGGGCAGGAGACATGGCAGGCACTCAACAGCCCTCCTCTCTGGTGTCTTGGGTTCCCTGGATAATGACTTAAACTGACTCTTTATTCTTGTCTTTCAGCTTTTCTGTGGACTCCGTAGGGATTTTGACAACCAATGTAAATTCCATGATCTCAGTACAACCCAAAAAGGGTTTACTGACCATAGCAGAAAAACCTACAAATGTCCAAGTACACTTTCGTGCAAAAAAGGAAGTGAAGATCGAGCACCAGCCCATTCTGCGCTGTCAGGTGAGAGAGCTCAGAGGGAGAGGGTGACCTGATGGCAGGATTGTAGGCCTCCTGTTGAAAGGATACTTAATCTAATCCATGCTTGGGGTCGGGGAGGGGTAGTGAGGGCTGGCCTGGGTGGCATAAGATAGGATACTCAGGGGTTTAGTCCCAACTGGAAAGCATTGATGGGTCAGGTGGGAGTTGTACAAAGTCATCAGAAATAGAGACAGGGAGGAAATGTGTCCCGAAGTCTTTGGGGAGCATCAGAGACAAGCAAGCTGAGTTCAGTCATCAGTGCAAGAGATGAGTTAGGGAACTGAAAACAGCAGGAAAAGTTGGTCCATGGTGACCCTTGGCTGGTACATAGTAAGCTCTGTGTTAGTGTTTGCTGGTATTATCATTGATGCGATAATACAAAGACAGTGAAATCAAGAACTTGGCTTCGTGTCAATGATGAAAATAGGGAATGAAGTAGACAATCACAGGAATTCTGTAGCTATACTGGTGGCTGACATCTTCCTAATTCTTTTTCCCTTTCTAGATTATTGAACCCAATATGGCAGAAGGAAGCGAGATGATTGCCAGCATCCCCATTAAGATTTCTGTGAATGCAGTGTACTCCAAGTACAACATCAGCCCCTCCTCCATCATCAACTTTGGAGCTTTGATCTGTGGCACTCGTAAAAGCATCTGCTTCACCATAGAAAATCAAGGTGTTACTGACTTCAAGTATGCCCTGTTTAGGATGACAGGGGAGAACACTATTTATCAAAAGAAAGGGTAAGATGAGTATGTACTTAACTCATTCTACTCCCTGGTTAATTCATGCTTTACATTTTACAAAGAGCTTTCCTATGTCTTATTTAAATTCATCCAATCCTCTTTTGTGGGTGAGGTCACTAAGATTTTAGAAATGGCTGGTCCAAGATTATGCAGGAAATCACCAGTAGAGCTTGGTTCTGAACCCACATCTTCTGGCTCCAGATTTTATACATTTTCTGTCAAACAGATGATAAACTTTAGTTTGGACAAACGCAGAAGTCTTCTGCTTAGGATTTTGTCTGTTGTCCTAGTGCTTCTGGTGTGCTGAAAGACTCACAAGATCATTGTCCTATCTGTCATTCTGTAGGATGTCAAGGGACTCTTGTAACAGCAAGAAATTGTCGCTGTGCTTCATGATGGGGGATGGCAAAGGCTACCCTGGACACATGGAGGAGATGGAGTGGGGTGATGCCTCAGGCTACCAGGGGATGTTATTGCCTTCTTCCCATGAAGACACTTGGACAACAGCTACCTTAATAGTTGCTCGGTAGCTCTCAATTCACCAAAAACAATTTACCTTTTGAGTGACAACCCCACTGGGTTGTCATATTCTTTTTGGGAAAATTAGGAATGGTTTTACCAATTCCCAAGACACTTCTAACTTAATTTGGACTTTCTAGTTAATTGTTTTAAGTGAGACATACAGCTTTACATTGTTTGCAGTCTTTTTTATTTTTGTGGCTATCCTTTTCTGTATTGGCAAAGTTTTAACATATTAAGAAATTTGGAGTTAAATTGTCTAACATCTCTTTTTTCCAAATTTAATTTCAACCTAATTTCTTACATTTATTTTATAATAATTTCATAATGTTTGTAATGACTGTTACTTAATTGTGTTTTGCTTTAAATTGTTTTTCGTTTTAATTTATTTTCATTTTAGTATGCACAACTTCATGTAAAACATGCAAAAGGGGGTTGAACTTCAGGTATTCTGATCATTAAGCAAGTGGATGCTCAAATATTTAAAAAGTTAAAGATTTATCTCAAATACATTTGAATATTTTAGGTGAATTGATCTCTAATTATTGGGTAAACTAGCTTCAAGGGAAGTGGACATTTACCAAAACTTATATTTGAACTATTGCTTATACTGAGCCTTGAAGACATCATAACCCTAAATGTGAAGAAAGAGAACAGAGTTGAATCTATTTTCCATTTCATTTTTTAAAATGAGATTAGGTAGAAGATTTAATGTCCACAAATAATTTTCCATACACTGCTTTCCAGTGAACTCAAGTAGGCATTTAAAAATTATTTTCTTGTCATAATTTTCAATGTCTTTATAAATCATAGTTATTATAGTAAGTATAATTACTGTGTAGTTTCTTCCCAATTATTAAATGAGTTTGGTCAGTGATTAGCAAGTGAACTGGGCCACTCTGATGCCCTCTTGGGCAAAGAAGGGCCCCTCCCCCCATTCCTGGAAGGGACCTTGCAAGCAGAAAGACAGGTGTATCTAATGTCACCACCCCACCTGAGGGTATACTCTTGCTTCTGTAACCAGAACCACCCACATCCGATATGCGAGATCCCGGGAAAGCGAGACCTTCTACAAGGGCGGCCTTTCCAAAGCAGCCAAATTCTCTGACTCGATTCAGAAAGAAGTAAACCTCACAAGCCAGGTGAGCGCCCTTTTCCTTGTCACAGGAACCCAGGGAGCCCACCTCTCCACTAGCCCTCACCACCAAATACCTCCCTAGGATCACAGGATTTGAATCTCCTGTGGCAGGAATGGTAAGAAATTACTTTGAAAGATCATGTTCACTGTAAGCTAAGGTGTTATGACTTTTTGATTTGGGTATCCTCTTTTGCTTTAAAACTGTCATTGGCTCCCCATTGCCTTAAAATTGTTTCAACTCTTCATCTATATTTTAATCAAAAAACCTTTCGTTTATAAGAAACAGCGTATCCAAACAGGCCTAAATAAAAGGAGATTTGAAGACTTCTGCTTCTGGTAAGATCAAACAGACACATTTTTCACTATTCTTCCCAACTAAGTACAACTAAAAACCCTTGACATTGTGTGTAAAACAAACTTCAGACTCTGAAAAGTAGAGAGAAGAATCCAGACCAGCTAGGGTCTTTGCAGCCCAAGGAATATCAAGGTGCCTGGTTTCTCAGCTTTCTTTTTGCTTCACGTGTCCTTCAGATTGGGTGCAATCCTGAAATATCAACAGACACAGACAAAAAGCGCCAACACAAGCCCATTCCCACTAGTCCAAAGACCGGGAAAGGGGCAGCCTAGGAAGACAGAAAACTTTTAGACAATAACTGTCCTACTCCAGCCAAACACCAAAGAAAAAGCTCTAGCCCCACCCCACCCCCACTAGCAAAGGCCAAGTGGGGAGTCTAGATTCTACCCTCTCCAGGCTGTCATGAGGTACCCCAACCCCCTTGCCAGGGTGGTGTCAGCAAAGTTTGAGTAGGAGACCAAGACTTTCATTCCCACTAGCCAGGAACAAGAGCCCCTCCCTCTAGCCACTGTGTTTATGGAGACATTCCTTGGAAAACCTTGGGTTCCACCCCAACCCAGTGGTAATGAGACATCCCTCCCCTGCCCCTGCTGGAATGGCGTCACAGGACCTCTTGTCCCCGTGTGGCATCAGTGGAACAGTAGCAAGGCACTCTTACCCCTCCCCACCAGGGAGGTATTCGTTGAGGACTAGTGGGGAACTGGAACACTCACCCCTGCCAAGCAGTCATAAGTCCAAGTGAGGAGTCTGGGCTGCTACCCCAGTGCCTTCCTTCCCTGCCAGAAAAGTGTCAGAAAGCCAGCTCAAATAGAAGGCTTAAATAAGACCAGAGTCTCATAACATAGTACCCAGAATGTCCAGGTTTCAATTGAAAATCACTCTTCATACCAAGAACCAGGAAGATATCAAACAGAAGGAAAATAGACAAATAGGAGATGCCAACATTGAGCTGATAGGGGTGTTAGAAGTATCTGAAAAAGGAACTAACGTAAAAAATGCTTCAATGAGCAATTATAAGCATGCTTGGAAAAAAAACTTAAAAATAGTCTCAGCAAAGAAAGAGAAGATAGAAGAACCAAATGGAAATTGGAAAATAGATAACCAAAATTTAAAACTCCATGGCTGGGTTCAAGAACAGAATGGAAGGGACAGAGGAAAGAATCAGTGACTTTGAAGACCGATGACAGGAATTCCTGTATTTGTTTCCTCTTGTTCCTCTAACAAATTACCATAAATTTAGTGCCTTAAAAAAATACAAATTTTTTATCTTGCAATTTTGTAGGGTCAGAAGTGCTAAAATCAAGGTGTTGGCATGACTGTGTTCTTTTCTGGAGACTTCAGGGAAGAATTCCTTTCCTTGCCTTTTCTGGCTTTTGAGGCTACCCATATTCCTTGACTCATGGTCCCTTTCCACCATCTCCAAAGCCAGCGGTAGTGGATCGAGTCTTCCTCACATCACATCACTCCAGCCTCCTCATAGTCACATCTCCCTCTAACGTTCTTCCATTTTTAAGGACACCTGTGATTACATTGGGCCCATGATAATCCAAGATAATCTCCCCACCACAAGGTTCTTAATTTAATCAAATCCACAAAGTCCCTTTGCCACGTAAGGTAGCATAGTCACAGGTTCCAGGGAATACAGTGATATGGACACTTTGGGAGGCCATTTTTCTGTCCAGTCTAAACAACAGAGAGAAAACAGACTCTGTTTTGAGTCTGTTGAAAGTCTATTTTACTTTAATGGGGAAAACAAAACAAAAACAAAAAAGAATAGGCCCTCAGGGACTTGTGGAACCATAATGAAAGATCTGATATCCCTGTCATTGGAGTTCCAAAAAGACTTAAGAAAGAAGGTGGGGCTGAAAAAGTTACTCAAAGAAATAATGACTAAAAACTTTCCAAATTTGACAAAAGATATAAACCTACAGACTCAAGAATCTGAGCAAACTCCAAATGGGACAAACCTAAAGAAATCTATATATTATAGTTAAATTTCTGAAAATTAAAGACAAAGAAAAAACTCTTGAATGCATTGAGAGAGATTTCTTACAAAAACCATGGCCACCCAGAAAGAAGTAGCATAATATTTTTGCAAGTGCAGAAAACCAATAACTGTGAACCCAGAATCTTATATCCAGCAAAAATATGTCTGTTGGAAGAAATGGAATATCAACATTCTCAAACATAGGTACGTATAAAGAAGGTATGTGTAATGAAATACGCTCCAGCTACTGTTCCTGGTAGCTGTGAAGAGTTCACATTGAAGGCTTCTCAGAGAAGTAGGTGGTTGATTTGTGTGCTGCAAATAACAGAAAATCCAACATTAGTGGTTTAAGCAAATAATGTATGTTTAAATAGGGTAGGCAGTTGCTGGTGTTGGTTTAATAGTTTATTGATGTTTGTGATTCTCTTGGCCTTTCCTGCCTGGTTCCAAGATGGCTGCTGCAGCTCCAGCTACCACATCTGCATTGAAGGCAAAAATAAGAGAAGTGGGTACTCTGCAGTCTGTGAACACCAATAATTATTGATTGAATCAAATTGGGATTTCTTTTTTGTTTTGTTTTGTTTTGAGACAGAGTCTCACTCTGTAGCTCCAGGTAGAGTGCAGTGGTGTCATTGTAGCTCACTGCAACCTCAGACTCCTAAGCTCAGGGAATCCTCTTGCCTCAGTCTCCTTAGTCGCTGGGACTACAGGCGTATGCCACTGTGCCTGGCTAATTTTTCTATTTTTAGTAGAGGCAGCATCTTGCTCTTGATCAGGCTGGTTTCGAACTCCTGACCTCAAGGGATCCTCCAACGTCAGCCTCACAGAATGCCAGGATTATAGGCGTGAGCCACTGCACCCAGCCTTGAATTGGGTTTTCTACATGTTGGTTTTTAAGTCTTTTCAAGCAGTTTCCTCTTCTCAACAGAAGCCTTCCATTTAATATACATAATTTCGTACATATTGCTATAACTCTCATCTCTTTTATTTTTTTATTTATTTTTTTTTTTTTGCCGCCTTCACCTACTTCTCAGCCTTCAGTGACAGCCTCTCTCCAATACCCTGCCTTTCGGTTGCAATGACCTTGTCCTCTCCTCCATCTTGGCAACTCACTCTCATGGTCACACCCTGGATCTTGCATCACAGGAAACTTAGGAGGTTCTGAACTCTTGATTTCTTGATCCCTTTCTCTGACCAGCCCTTCCCTTGCTCCCAGTTTGCTAGCTCAAGCCCATTTCAGCTGCTCTTTGCCCTCACTGTGACCTTGCTCCTTTGCGACAGCAGCCTATCATTTTCTTAGTATCTACCAACTTTCTCCTCTCTGAATGGTTTATCCGGGAGTCTCTAGTACCCAGGACAGCTCCTGGCGTACAGTAGGTATTCAGTAAACAGTGACTGAGTTAGATAAATAGTGATATCCAGGTATGGCTGTACAGTCACACTACACAATGCTAGGGGGCTCCAACCACACAGACGCCTGTGTGAAGACTGCCCCCTAGAGGTGCACAGTGCACAACCTACCCAGCCACTTGCAGCAGCCGTGGTTAAGAACTCAGGGAAGGTCCTAATATCCTGAAGAATCCAGAGTCCGCGTCTGAGCACTGTTGGAATAAATTGCTTCCTAATACTGTAAACATGCCTAAAGGGATTTGGTGGGGAGCAGGGGACAGGCCAGTGGGAAGAGTGGGTCACTGAGAGAAAGAGGAACAGAATTCAATTGGAAGTCTATTGAGAACCAAGTCCCCACTCACCCCCCCACCACTGTGGTAGGTTTCGGGGATGGTATAGAGGACAATGCTAAGTAGGACTGCCCCTTGGCAGCGCTCCGAAACCGGGAGAGAGGAGGAAAGCTCCTGACAACCAGGGAGCGCACGCTAACCCGCACGCTAAGGCCATGCCTCGGGATCCGTCCCCGGTGAGGATTCTGAACACCTTGCTGACATCGTGCACTTGTATCGCTCCCGGGGGAGGACTCTAGAGGACTCTAACCACCTCGCTGATTTCTGCTAAGGTTTCTAGATCTAGCAGGAGGCCCTGCACAAATCCCAGCTGCCAGAGGTTTTGCACAAACCCAACTGCCAGAGCATGAATCCAGTGAGACAGAACCCTGGCACGAGTCATGCAAAGCCAACTTACCGCTCACAGATAGGCAGCGAGAACCTATAGAAGCCCAGGATTCGTGGTGAGCCGGTCCCGTAAGGCTCAAGAAAGCGGCCCGGGGCAGATGGAGTCTTTTCTGTGCATGCCCTACTTCGTACCATAGCTAGAGCACCCCAAAAGCATTCTGCCCTGGGTTTATACTGCAGAGAAATTTGGCTCTCTGAGCTAATTGCAGGGCATCCTGTTCTAGAAGGGATGAGGATGAAGCCGGGGCTATTCCGGACAGTTCCTATTTGTCTTAGGACATGACATTCTCAGCACATTCTATAGTCGTCCTGAAAACTACAAGTGGGAGGGAGAAGAGCCAGTCAGCTAAGGACACTAACATCCCTTTTTTTTTTTTTTTTTTTAGCACTAATCCTTTGCCAGATGCTGTGCTACTTGCTTCACGCCTACACTTTAAGCCTCCAAACACATCTAGGGTAGGACCTTTAGTCCCATTTTATAGATAAATAAACTGAGACTCAGAGAAGGAAATTGTCCAAGATAATCCAGTTAAGATAGAACATGGTTGGGCTGCAAATGCAGGAGTAGCTGACTCAAATGCCCAGAATCGTAACCACTGTTCCATTCTGCGCCCATCTGCCTGCGATTCCCACCAGGGTGGAGAAGTGTTGTATGATGTGGAGACAGCCTGTCCCCGCAAACCCTTGGATCAGCAGGAATGTGCCTGGGAGGAGGCATTCCAGGAGGAGAAATACAGGGACCAGAGAGTGCCTGCGGGGAAAGGCCCCCTTTCCCTTCTCCGCCCCACCTCACAGCCCTGGTGGCAGGTCTCAGACTCTGTCACCCCCTCTGCCTCCATCTTTTCCCCTTCCCGCCCTTGTCCTGCAGGCTCGCTTCTCCCACGGCATGTTCACCGTATACCCCGGGTTCGGCTCCATCCCTTCTGGCGGACAGCAGGTCGTGACCGTTGACTGTGTGGCTGACCCCGTGGGAAGGTGTGAGGAGTTCATAGCCATTGATATCTCCGACCGAGACCCGAGAGACCAGCCTTCCGGCATTCCCTACACTCTGTTGGCTGAGGCCTGTCTGCCAGGTACTGGCCACTCACTTTGAACAGTACACTTACCAGACTTTCATTTGTAACAGCCCCTCCCCTTCAGGCAAGTTTCTCCAAAGATGTCTAGCAGGGCTGGGCTGCTTCCTTGGGACCCTAGAACTTCCTCTAGTGTCTTCAGCCATGTTTTTCCAAGGCATGCATACCTAGGAGAGGACGTGCGGCTTCAAACTCCTGGCCGTCTCGACACTATTCTCAGATGAATAGTGTCATCTGAGAATCATGGTGACATGGCTGTGGCCCAGAACACAAAGGGGGCCAGATGCCTCCTTCCCTCCAAAGCCCACCCCAGATCTCGGATCTCACCATTGGGAGCAGAAGGCCGATTGGGATATGGCAACCAGCAAGCACAGTACAAAAGACAAAGACACGATAGCATTTGTCCCATCACTCACACTCCCTTGTGTGAATTCCCTTACCTCTCTGTGATTCTCCCTTGTGAGAATCCAAAGCTCCAAATTAGGAATGACAGCGCCAGGACTCTGGCCATGGGGCAGCGTTGTCTCACAGTCTCCCCTTCACTCCCCAGCCTTTGTGACTGACAACAATGCCTCGATATTTGAGGAGCACCAGATGTGTACCAGCCCCAACCTACACCACATCCTGCAGACCATAGAGAGTGGGGGGCTGTTCGTGGAGGATGAGAATAAGTTCATCTTCTGCAATGTCCTGGTGGGCCATCAGGCCAAGGCTCGGTTCAAGATCAGCAATGTGGGGAAGATCGCCTGTGATGTCAACATTGTAGTTAAGCCTGTCTCCGCTAAGGTAAGGTACTCTAGGTGGCCGCAGCCCAGTGTGGCTGTCATAAAGCCAGGGCAAGAGCTCCAAGACGCCACTGCTCTGGGGCCTCGAGACATGAGTGGGAGCCATGTGGCTCTTGGGCCCTGCTAGAAGTTACGTGCAGTAACTGGGCGGTGTCCCCTAGGCCAAGGGCCATACATTCGTCCCAGTGGGTGTCTCCTCTGAGTGCCCCTGTGATACACTGGTCGGCGCCAGTGAGCAACTCACTCACCCATTAAATGCTCCCTGTGGGCCTAGACCAAGCCTAGGGGACAGCCGGAGATAGGCACCGGCTTAGACCTTCAGCGGCATGTTCTTCTGCTGAGGGAGACAAGGGCAAGGTGGCATGGGGAGCATGTGTTGAGCCCTCCTGTGTGACACGCACTGTGCTAAGTGATTGATTGATTGAATACATTTATTACCTCCTGTTGTTTCACCCTCATGACGGCTCTTCAGACTTTGTATTATCATCCCATTTTACAGTTAGGGAAACCGAGGCTCCGAAAGGCTAAATTCTTCCCCTAGGTCCCCAAACCAAGCTTCATCCTCGTACAAAGTAAATACTAAGTGCCCCTCTCAGGGTCTGCCAGACTCGAAACTGCCTTCTCCCTCTGAGTCAGATCATACTGGGACCCTTTTTCCTCACAGTGGAACAGAAAATCCAGACTATCGAGAGAGGGCTTAATCAATGGGTTCCTGTCACCCTAATTTTCCAGTCGAATGTGCAGCAAATACTGCACAGTCTTATATCATCTGCTTCAGTTGTCCACCCAAAGGTGCAATCTGGACTCGGAAAGTCCTTGTGACCCAGAGCTGGTGGTGTTCGCAGCTGTGGTTCGTGGGGAGGTCACCAAGGGGGTTGGTATCAGCCTAGGGCTACACAGAGAGTGTGCATTCCCAGGGGACTATGTAATCCCTTTTATGACTTGTGTCAGGCCCTGGTGACATCCAGTCATTATCCTCTGAGCTTATCTGGGACACCAAGGAGCAGCTTTCTCCCTATTCTGTACTAAAAACATAAACAGCGAGCAAGCCCGATGTCTAAGGACAGACTTCAGAACAGGGCATTGCAGACATCATGGTCTCCTCCCCAGCTTGCAGACTTGAAGGCGGTCTGTTGGAGAGCAAAGAAACCGTAGTGCCCTCAGCTTAACAAGAGGGAATCCCACCTGCTTCCTGTAAGAATGAAACACCCTTTCAAGGCCTTGCCAGGGGTCCCTACAGTCCCAAAACACGGCCACAAGATGGGAACAAATAAAATGCAGGGGGGAGGCTGTTCTGGCCAAGGCTCTTGGAGTTACAAGGAGCAGAAACCTGCTCAGGTTAGCCCGACCAAAGTCAGGTTTATGGCAACGACCTCAGACACATCACATAGCCAGGACTTTTGGGGACTGGAATTGTTACCTGAAATCCGACCTTCAGGACACCAGCAGGTGCTCTGTCCATCTTCAGGGGCCACGTGTCTTTCTCTCTGAGGGTGTTTCCATTGCTGCATTCTCTAGTCCATCTTCCCAACCTTGCATGCGGCTCAACCAGCTTCCAGATTAACATCCAGCACTCACTGGGCGTCTTCATTCAGTTGGCACGGGTTGCAGGGGGTGGCAGGGAGAATATCTGACTGCCTGCCTCAGTTCATCTATTTGAGTCCAAAGTCACAGGGCTAGAAAAAATGCAGTCAGATATTGCTCAAAGGTGGGCCCCAGGGTCTCCAGGCTGCTCCTTCCCGGGACCGGGACTCTGCGGGCAACAGAGCACGTCCATCACAGAGCGTGGAGGAGGGAGAGCTCCCGGTGGGTGACAGAGCTGAACAGCAAGCCAGGTAGAAGTGCAAAGGAGCTGACGCGCTCTGGCCTCTGCTCCCCCTCACCAGCCCTACGCCCGCATCGTCGACATCTTTGAAGTGGAACCCAACAAGATGTGCATCGCCAGTCGCTCACACGCCTTCGCCACGGTGTCCTTCATGCCGCAGACCATGCAGACCTACCAGTGTATCTTTGAGGCCACCTTGGACGGCCTGCCCAGGTACCTGCTCCCAGTTCCCTGTGGCCTGCCACACTCTCTGTGCTATGTCATTCCTGCCATGCCAGGCTGACAAGCCTCAATCTTCCCGTTCCCTGCAGCAACCTGGCCAAGAACAGAGGACTCGTGTTTGATATCACCGGTGACGGGAACCTCCCTCGGGTGACCATCGTGCGGCCCGTTCTCTACAACCAGCACGGAAACCCCTTGCTCCTCTTTAAGAGGCTTCTGCTTGGCCACTCAGAGAAGCTGCCCCTCATTCTCAAGAACAACGGCACCATCCCTGCCCAGGTACTGCCTGAGCACGAAGCCTAGGGTGGAAAAGGGAAAGAATCATCCAGAAGTTAGACTTCTGATGCCGGGCTCTCTGCCATCCCTAATGGGGACTCCTTTGAGGATCCCCATACATTAACCTGTGTGGAAGGGACAGGCAGAGGGGAATGTGGCATGGTCTCTGTTCTCAGGGAACGTAGGAATCCGGGTCACACAACACACTAATAACCACTGTGCAAGGCACGTGCGGTGAGTAAGCAGACTTAGGTGTATTCTTAGGATCTTCTTTAATTTTTTTATATAATAAACATTGCAGTTTTTAAAATTTTTTGTTTGTAAAAACGTATAGGGTACATGTGCAATTTTGTTAGAAGTATATAATGCATAGTAATTAAATCAGGATAGATATTTAGGGGGTCCATCTCCCAAGTATAATACATTTTTGTTTAGTCACCCTACTCTGCCATCAAACATTGAATTTATTCCTTCTAAGTGTATGTAGTTTGCACCCTTTAACCCACTTTTCTTCAATCCTGCCTCCTGCCCCCACTCCCCCTTCCCAGTCTCTCTTCTCTGTCTTTCTACTTTCTCCCTCACTAGGATTAGATTTTTTAGCTCCCACATATAAGTGAGAACATGTGATCTCTGTCTTTTTGTGCTTAGTTTATTTCACTTAAGATAATGATCTCTGGTTCCATCCATGTTGTTGCAAGTGACATGATTTCATTCTTTTTATGGCCTAATAATATTCCAAAGTGTCTAATGATACATTTGTAATGAGGAAAATACAGTAAAAGAACTTCATTAGGGGTAATAGATTTAACATCTAAAGGGACTTTTGATTCAATGATTAAATTATGGTTTTGTTTTTACAGAAAAAAAGTGGTAAATTGTGAAAGTGTTACACAAAGGACTGTCGGACTCTTGAAAATGATCTGGTTTCATCCAGGGCATAAAGGAATGAATTCAGTGTAAATGACATTTGATCAGGGCACTGAAGGACAGCTGGGTTTCAGCAAGTGGGCATGAAGTACATGCATCCCAGGAACAGAGAGAAAACTGCAAGGCCCAGAAGCAAAACGAGTGTGCAATACTGCCAGGAACTAGAAAGCACCAACCTCCATGAGAACATGAGTGCAGGGAGAAGAGCAATGGGAGATAAAGACAAAAGGATAGAGTCGTGGGGCGACTGTGGAGGGCTTTGGATTCCATATATATATTATATTATTACTGTTGTTCTTGCTGTTATTGCTCTTATTGTTTACACATTAAGGCTCATTTAGATTTATCCATAATTTATCGTTTTTGTTGCTCTTCATCCTGCATATCCGGTTTTCCATCTAAAATCCTTTTCCTACCAACTGAAGAACGTTCCGTAGTATTTCCTTAATGTGGGTCTGTTGGTGGTGAATTGTCTCCATGTTTATTTGAAAATCTGTACATATCCTTCATTTTTAATGTAATTTGTACTGGCTATAGAATTCTGGTTTGGCAGTTTTCTTTCAGCAAATGAGAGAGATTATTCTGAGGTGTTCTGGCTTCCATTGTTACTACTGAGATGTCAGCTTTAAGTCCAAAATGTTCTTTTAAGGCATTCTTTTCCTTGATGACTGTCTTTAACATCTTCACTTTGTGTTTGTTCTCTGTGGTTTTACTATGATATATTTAGATATGGATTTCTCTAAATTTATCCTTCTCAGAATTCACTGGACTTCTTGATTCTGTGGATTGATGTCAAATCAATTTTGGAGAATTCCTAGACATGTCTTTAAATATTGCTTCTATTCCATTCTCTTTCATCTCTCCTTCTGGGATGCCAATTAAATGTATGGAAGACCTTCTCACTGTTTCTTCTCTCTCTCAACATCATTATATTTTCCATTCCTTTTTTTATGGGCTTCATTCTGCATAATTTCTTATGACCTGTCTTCAATTTATTAACTCTCCCTTTAGCCATATTGAACCTGATGTTAAACCTTTCTGTTGAGTCCTTAAGTTGTTACTTTTTTCAGTTCAAAATTTCTATTAGGTTATTTTTTAGATTAGAATAATTTGTTTTTATGGTTTCTAGATTCATGGTGAAATTGTCAGACATGGCTTTTATTTCTTGAACATGGTGATCATAGCCATTTTTGCAGTCTTTACCTGATAATTCCAAAATCCAAAACCCCGGTGGATGTGTTTCTGATATCTGCTATTTCTGCTCATTCCTGCCCATGTTATCCTGTCTCCTCATGTGCCTGGATATATTTTGATTGTGTGTTGAGTATTATGTTTGAAAAGTTATTTAGAAATTATTTTGTCTTCAGAGACAATTTTCAGTTGCTTCTGCCCAACGTTTTGGAACACTAGAAATTCAGGATCACCTTAAGCCAGATTTAGGGTTTGATATTTTCTGGATTACCCAGATAATTCAGAGCAGGAATGCTATCCTTGGGAAAGCTGGTTTATACCCAGCTCACCTTTCATCTTTTGGTACATACTTTGGAGTCCCAGCCAGAGCAAAGAAAGCACTCTTACATCACATCCTTGGACTTCTACCCTCTTAGCACCAAGAGACCATCACAAGCACAGACAACCCTCCCATCTACCTCTTACGGATTGGCAAGTGCTCCGGGACAAAAATAGCCTAAAACGTCAGCCTTGGTCTAGTTGGTCTGCAGATCTTGGTCTAGTTACTCTTCATCTTCTTAGCTCTGTGATGCTTTTAAATTGTTTTTGTATGTTTAGTCTAGTATTTTTTTGTTGTCTTGAATTCAGTTTTCCTAGTTTACCCTTATGCTGCATTGTTTCCATTATTGTGGCTTTATAAAATGTTTCAGCATCTAGTTCAGTGAATTCCTACCCACCCACACCCTGTTTTTGTCATTTCTCTGAACAGTTTTGCCTCTTAGTCTCTCAGATCGACTTTGGAATATTTTATAATGCTCCTCAAAAAAATCTCTATGAAGCCTATGAATTATTTGGGGAGAATTTCTACTTTTAGAGTATTCAGACTCTCTACCAAGAGCAACATTTAGGATTTCCGCCCATATATTTAGATCTTCTATTATGTCAATATTTCTTACATATAATTCCTCCGTATAGTTTCTTATTAAAATTATTTCTAAATACATACTCTTTTGCTTCTCATGTGATGTCACTATTTTTTCCTTCTTCATGCCTCATTCTTTATGTTATTTAATTTTGTTCATGATGGTGCCAGAATTCCTATCTTCTAACAAGGTCTGCTTATTTTTCAGACCTAAAGTCAGATGTATCACTTCAGTCTTATTTTCCTTCCAGTGAGCCAGAAACCAACCCTTTCTCCAAGGAGGTCAAATGCCTGTGTTGTTTTTTCTCTTATCTTAGGAGGATGCTCTACATGACACTATCAGGCAACTAATGCAAACTGCCTAGGAGATACTGATTTTTTAGGAATTCACATTCATGCAAGCCCTCATAGAATTACAAGTATTCATGTCCATTTGATTAATTTAGCATATGTCTTACAACTTTGTCTGTTAACAAAAGAGGCATTGTAAACCCCATTTTGACACCACCTGGATGCGTGATCAGGAAAAATTACCTACATTCCTTGAACCTCCAGTTCCTCATTTCAATAACAAGGGCTGATCTGACTGCATCTTCTTTTGTCCCCTTCAGGTCTAATATTTATTATTTCCCTCCCTTAATAAGAAACTCAAAAAAGTGAATACCAGGCACAGTGACTTTTGGGGGTCCTGCCCCAAACGCAGCATAGTATCTCGGCCCAGACTCAAAGCCCAGCACTCAATCCTGCTTTCCTTCTGCCAGCTGCATGTGGACCTGCGCGACCAGCTGGGAGTCTTCTTGCTGAAAGGGAGGCCCACTACCTCCTACATCTACATCACAGAGAGCAACAAACCAAACGAAAAAGGTAAGTGGCAGGCAGGGTGCATCTAGAGGGCAATGGTTCCTGGTGGCCAGTTGGTTAGGGGACCATTCAGGGCCCAGTCTCATCACCACTGGCCTCTAGCTGGGGCTCATGCTCGTGCTAGGGCTACTTTCCCTTTTACCAGGGTCTTTGTGGGTACATATGTCTTTTAACTGGTTGTAAATCATATCTTCTCTTTTCTCTTTGCAGCGAAGAAAGCTCACACAGCCTCTCTGGTTATTTCTCCTGGAAATACAGCTGAAATTGATGTCTTTTTCCACCCCAAGAAGGTTGGGAAGATGAGAGGCAGCATCCGTCTGTCAGTGATTGACAACCCGTACGAGGAGACCATCATCTACACGATCGGAGAGGGCTATGAAGATGACATCACCTTGGACAACATCCACGGACTGGTGACTCCCACCAGCCAGGAGACCACAAGTATCTCTGACCTTGCAGAGATCATAGAAGACGACGCTATGGCCGACTTCCTGACAGGTGGGAGAAACAGCAGTGAGCTGTTGACAAGTATTGGCTCTCAGGTCACTTAAAATGAGAGTGAAATTTAAACAACAGGTTGGCTAGCTTCCTGAGAATTTCGGAATGAATCTCCTCTTCATTCCTGTGTGCTGTGTCTTGCCTGCCTCAGTCACTGAATCCATCCTTCCATTAATCTACGTGTTCACTCAATGACTGTGTATGAGCACCCGTGTGCATGTGTCAAGTACCATGCTCAGCACCAGAGTTGCAAAGATTAATAAGAAAGTCTCTGCTCTTAGGGATAGTATAGTTTGATAATCAAATGCCAGTCCAGCTAATAAGTGAATAAATGCCTCTTTGCAGTTTTCCCTGTCTGTATCCTTTAGCTGGCTTGGGTTGGCATTGTTTGTCTTGTTTAATTAGAGAGGGTATGGGTTTAGTCCACTTCTAGAACTTCATTCTCCATGACGTCACTACTCAATGGCAGCTTGTTAGAAATGGGAACCTACTGGATCCAAATCCACATTTTAACAAGATCTCCGGATGATTTTCATGTGTATTAAAGCTTAAAGTGCTGTTCTACAGTCTCTCAAGCACTAAAGCCTCATTTACTTGACCATATTCTTTGGGGTAGGAAACATATACTTCATTGTCATCATCAAAAAGCAACTGTAAAGCACCCTAATTATGTGGCTGATTGCCATACAGCGAGTCATAAACACAATGCCACAGTTTTTCTAGGAGCTTAATTACAGTGCTGGAGAGTACCAGTAGGTGGTCTATACAGCATGCGTTGCAATCAACACTCCTCACATAGCTGGGGTTTCATCCCTGTTTGAGGCTACGGGGTGAACTCTCTCTTGTCAGGGCTCAAGCAGGAGCCAGCTGTGAACCTAAGTTCAGAAATCAGATTGCATACCTATAATGGGGTTGGCAGATTTAGCAAATCAGAATACGAGAGTCTTCAGTGAATTCGAACTTCAGATAAACAATGAATACGGGGGAAGCACAGTGTCTGTCGGGTACTGCCTCCTGAGGGAGCGGGCCCTCCAAGGAGGCCAGGGAGGACTCACCAGCCTTTTTGTTCCTAACCCCCAGCTTCTCTGGTGGACCACATCCAGTTTGGGGACTGTCGCATTGGAAACAGCTATAATGTGAGCTTCACGGTCACTAATCACAGCCAGGTGAACGTGATACGGTTTGAATGGCCCCTTTTAGCTACAGTGACTTTCTCCCCACAGGTAAGTGAAAACCATTCACTGTTTTCTGGACTCCCTTAGGCCTAAGGCACCCCCTGTCTGATTATCAGCCCTTTCTCCCTGGACGTGTGCAATGGGTCGGAGGCACCCCAGGCTGGGAGGCAGCCCAGGGACCATCCTCACTCATACCTGGTACTGGGGACACTGTTCCTGTCCCCCCCCCCGGCCCCTGGTTAAGAGGGGAAGACAGAGAATGAAGTCTGCCGAGACTGTTGCTAGGCTGATGGTGAGGAATTCCATGGAGGCCTGTGTAGAAGAACACGGGTCCCAGTCTTCCTGTCCCACAGTGTGGACCTGTGTCTCTAGGTGTGTGTTCTTTCGACCATTACTCCTTCAAAAGTGCTTCACCAAAAAGTAAAACGGGGGTGGTGGATTCTGTGGACAACTGCGTTTTAGAAAATGTCGCAAGTTACATCTTTCTCTTAAAGATTCCCTGTGTCCTTCAGTAGATGGAGGTTAACTTTGTTTGACATGGAATTTTCTAACCTCTTCTTTTAGCATCTCACAGAGCACATTTTAGGAATTGCTGACCAAAGCTTACCATTGAACAAGGCCTGGGACAACTTTGTAGCAGATCACTGCTCTGACCGGCGGTTTCTTTTTGTAGACAGCTCACATCTGAGTTCCCAAGACACTGGGACACCGGATGTCTCCACTGCCTCCTGCTCTGTTTACACACAGCCACTGAGGCTGCTCAAGCTTGGCACTCTAGGGGGATGGTACAAGGAGGTTGGGGACTCCGCTTTGTCACTTTGAAATCTTTGAGTGCTATTAAGAGTTAAGTTTTTCTTCCTGGAGGGATGTAAAGTTCATTTGAATCCTCCTGAGAGATTCCAACCCCAACGTAGCCCAAATCCTGCCCTAAATAGTAGCCAGTGTAAACTGAGTGCTTACTACATGCTAGACACAGTTCTAAGACTTGATTAATTCATTTAATCCTCACAACAACCCTATAAGGTAAATACTAGTATTATCTGCATTTTACCTGCCAAGAAACAAACACGGTATAATCTGACAGGGTAATCTAACTGCGAGCATTGTTTTTGAAGGCAGAGATAAGCTTCTTATAGTCCCTTTACATACACAAACACATACATGCACACACACGTATGCCTTGGGAAGTACTAAGCTCTCTTCTCCCCTCATTTTCCAGAGGAGGGAGAGTGTTTTTATCTGTTAGAAACATGATAGGACTGTCATATATATGGTAGATAAGTAGGTATATATGTGTGTGTGTTTTTACTAAATCATAAATGATTTTATTCTACAGACCAAATTGGATGTCTCCTATATCTGGTTATAGTTCAGCAATTCTCAAGCTTTTTGATCTCAGGACTCCTTTATACTCTTAAACATTACTGAAAACCCCAAAGAGCTTTTGTTTGTGTGCTTTATGTATATCAATATTTACCATATTAGAATTTAAAACTGAGAATATTTAAAAGCATGTACATATTCATTTTAAAATATAATAATAACCCCATTGCATGTTAATATAAATATCATATTTTCATGAAAATGGCTATATTTTAAAAAAATTGAGCGAGAAGAGTTATGTTATTTTACATTTTTATAAATTTCTTTGATATCTGGCTTAATAGAAGACAGCTGGATTCTCATATCTGCTTTTGCATCCAATATAATGCAACATCATATGGCGTGTGTCCTCTGGAAAGCTTCATTGCATGCTCATGAGAAAGTGGGACTGAAAAAGTCAAATAATATGTTTGTATTATGATGAAAATAGTTTTGACCCTATGGACCCCTGAAAAGGTCTTGGGGATCCCAAGGGTCCCCAGAACACCGTCTGAGTTCTGCTAGTATACTGTATTCATCTGCCATAATTTGTATAGATAGTATTGATGAAGAAGTGTAAGGTGGTTGAATGTGGTATTTGGAGCCAGACTGCCTGGGTGTGAATCCAGATCTTCCAATATTAATGGCCTTGAGCAAGTTATAAGTTTCGTGTCCATAAAACAGGAGTAAGAGCCCTACCTCTCATAGGGTTGTTGTGGGGATTAATGGAATCGTGTAAAGGTTTAGAATAGTGCCTGGAGCAAGTTAACAGTTTGGTAAATATTAGTTACTCCTATTGTTATGATTACATTTCTATCTAAGAACCTCTTATACGTGTTTAAGTCAACCTACATATACAGGCTTGACTGATGCATTTTTTTGCCAAGTCTTTTGGCTCCATCCCTCCTCTGAAATATCACCAGCAGGTATCAGGAGTCCTCAAGATTGAATTCTCAAAAATACTAATACCAGGCTTTTCCCCAGATGGGCCATCTCCACCCTGGGTGTGCCAAGGATGTAGTAGTGACCATGAAGTCAGACGTGCCCATCAACCTGAAGAAGATGCGGGTCAAGTGCAAGCTCTCCAGGATCACGTTTCAGGTCCCCACAGACCAGGTCCCCGACTGGGATGACCGAAAGCGCACAGTCAAGTGGGTGGACGTGCCCAAAAACACTCCTGGAACTTTCACTACAAAACGAAAAGTAAGTGGGGACATCAAGTGCAAAGCTGACCAGGCTTGGATGTCTCCTGCTCTCAAGTTTGGTGTCTCATCATTTCCTTCTTTCTTGGAAAAAACTAAAGGTTCCCATTCTACTTGACCTTGATTTCAAAAGTGACAAACCAAAATTCCACACATGCTGCCTGCCATTCATACTACATGCCCCACACCTCATAATTGGTGACCCTTTGGGTTAAGTCTCGATAACCAGTTGAGGGAGTCCTCCTACCTTTTTCTCCCTCAAAAAATGTGACGGTTAGTCTTTAATTGTTTCCTTTTTCTCTTAGGTGTCCAGAATTAGATTAGCTATAGTCTTTGGTTCATGACAGGATCTCATCTTTGGCCCGTGCGTGCCCCTCTTTTATTCATTCCTTAGCTTCCTTTTAATAATATAATAAACAGAGACAAACCCATACCCAACATGGGGCGCAGAACATTGACTACCCGTGTGGTTCTAGCCACTGCATCCCTCTGCCTGCCTCCTACAGGTAATCACTATCTTGACTCTTGTCTTGTTTATTCCCTTGGTTTTTTTATTTCTTTTTTAACCTATGCATTCTAAACGGTATATTGTTTAGTTGTAATTTTTAACTTTATTTTCTTAAAAGATTATTGCATGTATCATCCATATTGTTGCATGTGGCTCTAGTATATCTATTTCATTGCTATATGAAATTCCAGTATTATTTATCCCTCCTTCTTCTTCTGAAAATTATTTGTGGTTTCGCTATTATGGACAGTATTTCTATGAGCGTTACTGTTCACATGGTATTCCGTTGCAAGAGTTTATATTCCTAGAAGTGGTATTGCTGAGTCATTGGATATGTGAACATTCAGCTTTGCAAGATAATGCCCATGTGTTTCCCGGAGCATCTGTACCAATTTATACTCCCGCAGCAAAGAGATCTTATTGATCCACACCCTCACGTGGCATTGTCAGACTTCCTGATTCATTTGAATGAGTGGGAAATGCTTTCTCAATGGGCCTAATTTCCATGTTCCTGATCGCTAACAGGGTTGAGTTTTTCTTCATATGATTATCGGCCATGCAAGTTACCGCTTACCTGAATGCCTTTTCATACCTTTTGCCCATTTTTCAATTATAATATTTGTTCTTTGTTATTTTGTTTTTGATGAACTCCTCTGTTCATATTGTCTACAATTATCCTTACCAAATGTATAGCTTATCTTTTCACTTTCTTTAATTATTTGATTAAATAAAAATGTTCTTAATTTTAATATAGTGAAATTTATTAATCTCTTCTTTTGTATTTATTACTTTTTGTATTTTTTTTAAAAAACACTTCCCTCCCAGAAAGATATTCACCACTATTTTTTCTTAAGTTTAAGAGTTTTGCTTTGGGTATTTAAGCCCTTGGCCCACCTGGATTTTATGTATGATGCGAGGCAATGATCCAATTTCATATTGTTCATCTAGATATCTAATCTTTCTCATTCTCTTTTTGGTTTATCCTCTGTTCCTAGTGATCAGCCAGGACTCTGTTGTCATATATTTTACCTGAATTTTATGTATGCCCAGATGTTTCTGGTCTCTCTATTCCATTCCATCATCAATGCACCTGTCCCTGGGCTCTGCATTGCTGAGGACACAGCTGCCTTTGTTCCAGGTGATCGAGACGGATCCTGAGCCCACTCACTCAATACTAGAAGAAAACTACCAAGAACTGCAGCTTCAAATCAGTGCCGTTGTGGATTTCGCTTCATACCAGTGCTACAAGGGCGATGTGCACTTTAAGGAAACCCTGGTTTACCAGACCCGGGTGTTTGAGTGAGTCATCAAAAGCCTCATGACACTAGTCAGAGAAGCTCTTTCATTCCATCACTCACTTGCTTCTTCATCAAACATTCATTTAGTGTCTATGACAGTGTATACCAGGTGTCATATCTGTGTAACATGAACCGGAGTGTTGTCTTAGGTCCAATGAAACCTTCAGACCCACCACGCTATTGAAATTCACACTTGAAATCAAGATACAGGCCAGGAAACACAGTCTACCAGGAGGGTGGCATTAGGCAATCCACTTTCATGGGAATTGGCCTTGCAGCAGCCTACACAGCCACCTAGCATCTGTTCTTATTGCCCACCACCCAGGTGACAGCCCAGACAATATCCACACTAGTGGGTATGGGGTCCATGGCTTAGAAGCCCATGCCCAACAGAAGCCAATGTTTCTTATAACCACTCTGTAGATACTGCTTCCAGGTTCCCTGCAGAGAATATGCCCAGTTATAAAAGTCACTATAGTCAGAGAACCCCAGAGCTGTGGCTTCCCTACTGGAAATCATGGTTCCTCCCAGTTCACATATATTTTACTAATCAGGGGTCATTTTTACTGTAAATAGTGTCGCCTAATAATACAGCTGAGTTTTCTCCTTTAACCGGTTTCCAGGGGAACAGAGCTGAAAAGTTCATTCAGAGTCAGATTTGTCTTTGAGAAGGAGAAAAGGTTATGTTAACCCTTCACCCACACTCAGACTCAGGGATCCAATGATGCCATGGGCCCTGCCTTCCAAGAGCTCATTGTCTGGGGGTGGCCATGGGGGAATGGATAAAAATAGAAGAATTATCATTTATAGCATAGTGTCACGTGCATGCAGCAAAAAAGTACCTAAAGCAGATCCAAAGCAGAGAGTCAAGGAAGGGTTCCCAGACAAGGTGGTGGATTTTGGAGGACACATAGGAGGTAGCCAGGTAAGGGAGTGAGAATGAAGGGCCTTCCTGGCAGAGAGAGTAACATACGCAGACAAAAATGTAAATCACTGACATTTCTACTTTATAAAAATCAGTAATTAACTTGTTCAACTCATTTTGCATTTTTTGAACTTTAAATGTCCTGCGATAGAACCAGATTTGTGAGGAAATGGGATCGATCATCTGCTGATAGCCATTTCACTTAAAGCAAGGGCCAGCAGGCTATGGCCCATGGCCTGTTTTTGTAAATAAAGCTTTGTTGGCACATAACCACACCCCTTCATTTACATATCACACTCCAAGAACAGAGTCGAGTAGTTACAGAGATGGCACGGAACACAAAGCCCAAAAGTAACTTACTATGGCCCTTTACAAAACAGTTTGCCAACCCCTGACCTAAACCAAGAACCGTATTTATGAAAAGTACTCTGTGCCACTGAGATTTTGCCACTTTATAAAAATTATCTTTAGGATAAATACCAGTGTTCAGAAATTCATACAATAAGAACAAGCCCCTGTGGTCAAAGCACTTAATGTCAGGCACACCTGCACGGTCTGCTGGACTGATAATGGAAATCTAATCTCTACACCCTACTCCAGACTGACTCCCACCCAAACTCCAGACTCTAGCTGCTCCCCTAAAACCGGGAAAGGCATGGATATTCATCTCTCTGACACTGCCATTTTCCAGCATCAGCCTTCATCTTCCTCTGTTACTGTGATCAAATTCAAAAGGGATTCCAGAAAAAGCTTCTGTCTCCCTGTCCTTGTCTTAGAGCAGGACAACCTAAGGCAAAAAAAGCCTCTGCTGATTGAGAGTTTGAATTCAAAGCAACTAAAATCCAAGTCTGTCTCAGCCAGGGAAGACGTGGCAGGCAGGGCGGTCAAATGGCTTTCTGATCACAGAGACATTGTTTCTGGTGCAGGTGATGCAGGAACAGAAGGCCTACAGAATTTCCTGAGAGAGGTGCTATCATGTTAAAATACATTTTGTTTCCTCTCTCCTGGGAGTTTTTCAGGATCACTGTGATGCCTACTGAGAGCTCACTGCATGGGGTGTTGGTAGTATGCAAAATGCTTTTAAATGCTAAACATTTGGATATTTTTACTTTTAATCACTATGTATATATTTCATGTGTTTTAAACGGAAATGTAACTGGTGCATCAAATGCATGATTTCAGATACAATTGCTTAGTCCTTGCCTTTTAAAAATTATTTAAGAAACAAAATGACTTGACAAAGAAAAAAATTACCAGGTGTGGTGGCTCCTGCTTGTAATCCTAGGTACTCGGGAGGCTGAGATGGAAGGATCACTTGAGGCCAAGAGTTCAAGATCAGCTGGATGACATAGCAAGACCCTCGTCTCTAAAAAATTAATAAAAATAAAATGAGAAATAATTTTTTAAAAAAGAAAAAAATTCAGTGACAGTATAGATAACATGCAGGCAGGACAAAAACCCTCTGCAGCACATTTCTCAAGTCTGTTCCCTGATTGATTTGCAGGTTTAACCTGATTAATTCAGGACGTGTGCAGCTGGAATTCAGCTGGATCTCAGAAGATAACTCAAGGGCAGTCAGCTTTGTAATGCCAGAGAACCAAGGTAAATGCAGTGACAGGTAAAACCCAGGACCTGACATGAGTCACCAGTTGGAGAAGAGCCTTGTTCATGGAGAGGCCAGTACTTCTCGGATGGCCTCCTAAGTAGCTAAGGAAAAGCAGAGCAGAGGCCTCGTGCAGTCTGCAGAGCTAAATGGGCCTACGCAACTCCAGAGCTGACCTTCCAGGAGCCCAGCCCCTGGGCACCCCCCTAGGCCAATGGCCCAACTCACCAATCACTAGGAATCTTGTCTATAAGATTTTAGCTTTCTGGGAGATTACAGACCCCTTGGAGAAACTGATGAAAACCATGAACCACTTTCCCGGGAAAATACACACCTATGCCCAAGTTTGCATTTCATACATGTAAAGCACCAGAAAAAGGCCCAACGCCTGGTGGGCAAATAATCATTATTATTATGTCAGTTTTAGAAAGTCAGGGACCTTTCAAATGGGCCCCTATCCATGGGCCCCGAGATTGTAATCCCCTACTTCAGAACAATGATTTTCCAAAAATTATGTTCACAGCCCATTATTCTAGGGCAGAAGATCCACAGACACCCTCTTAATCCACCCCCTTGAGCCAAAAGGAAACAAGTTTGAAAACTATGGAATTAATAGAAATATTTTTCATGTCTTGTGAGATATGTGAGCCAATTCCTTACCTCTAGTGCCCAAGATAAAGTACACCTGCTGCAAAAGTGAGTTCACGAACGCCACAGAGGGTCCCTAAGGAGTGATTTTCCTGCCTTCCACGTGCCTCTCACTGCAAATTCAGGCTGTCACCCACTCTGTCTGCCCCCAGGTTCAGCTCAAAAAGATCAGCCTAGTCAGGGCACGCTGCACACAGGCAGCACCCTGGACAGCACTATGGACCACTGTGCCGAGGGCTCCCCGCCCACCTTCTCCGTGGAGCCCTCCTCGGGCATCGTACCTGTGGGGAAGACCCAGAAGCTCAAAGTGAAGTTCTCCCCATTGGATGTTGGAGACTTTGAGAGCAACCTTTTCTGCCAGTAAGGAAACCTGCTCTCCAAAACCCCATCTTTGCAGGCACAAAATTCTGCAGCTCCAATCCCCATTCTGTCCAACCACTGCCCCCATTCTTTCCAACCCTAGACCCCACTACAGATTGTCACTCTTCCCTTTGGAAAGATGGACAGGGAACAGGCTACGGAGAACAAGGAGAATTTGTTCTTTGTCCTGTTCATCACCCTTTCCAGATGATTCCCCCTGCCTACTTCCCCCTTAGCCACATAAAGGATGCCACTAACCAACAGATGGTGACAGCCAGATGGGTTCCAATCCTTGGGCTAAGCATGATCTTGGGCAATCTTTCTTGTACCTTCTCTGAGACTTAGTTTCCTCATATGCAAAATGCAAATAACAATACCCACCTTGCAGAATTGTTGGGAAGATTAAATGAGTTAATTCACATAAAGAGCTTACAACAGTGCCTGGCACACAGTTAACATTAGGCGGTGGTGGAGGTGGTGGATCTGGCACATAGCAGTGAGAGAAAAGCTAATCCAATGGCATCTGACAATGAAAGTCCCTAATGTGGTGCCTACACCCAGGAAAGCTCGAAGGAGAACACATGCCTCACAGAGAGATCCTATGAACCATGGTGGCAAAGACCTATGTGAGCTGTCGGAACCTCCTTGAACCCCACAGTGACACCATGGAGACCCTTCCCACACCTAGGCCACCTCAGCTTGGCTCTGGGGCTAAGATTCTGCTCATATCTAGTTCACTTTCCCAAGAAGCTCACTCAGGACAGTTTTTTAGGATTTCCAGGTCGCTTTTCATATCTCACTAAATGCCTATGAGATGGTCCAGAGGGTAAGACTGAGCTTCTGTCACAGCAGGGAGATTTTCTCACCACTAAGGGAGGAAGTAACTTGTGACCATCCTAAGGATGTTAGGTACACAGAAGGAGCCAAATTCAGGCTCCTCGTGCTCAGCCCATCCATGCACTCAAGGCACCAAGGTAATGTCATTGACCAAGGCAGACCCAGCCTCTGCTCCCATGGAGCTCACATGCTGGTGGATGTAATATTCATTTCCAAGCAAGAGAACGACAACTGATTACAAAATAAAATAGAAATAAAAGTAACCTTATCCTCTCAGGATTCCAAACCTGCCACCTGGAGAGCAAGGTCCGGTCCTGGTAGCAAAAGGGCGAAGCTCCTTACCCGTCTGCCATTTTGACCTGAAGGACTCAGACTACATCAGCGGTCATCAGCTCAACCCAGAGCTCCGAGGGTCTGGTCTTGGCACTCTGGGTCCAAACACCCGGGTGATCGAGTTCACCACCGTGGGTGTAGGAGGGAAGAATCTCCAGTAAGTTCCTTACATTTGCATTGGTTCGATTCGTATCAGTCAATCCTTCTAAAGAACTCAGAAGAATTCAGAGAAATGAGCTAAACTGACTCCTAGAAGCAGGCTTGATGTCCTGGTGTGTGGCCTGAGTTTTAGAGATTTGACTTTAGAGAACTGTTACACTAAGGAAGCTGAATTCTGCCTCCTTAGTTTTGATACTGGGGAAAATTTGAAAGGCCACCACCTTGCCCACAGAGGATCCTTAGCACAGATGGCCTTAGCAGGATTGTTACTCCAAAGTCCAGAACCCTACCCATGCTTTGGATCCCTGGATGAGATGGAGTTTTCGTTTCTATAGCAACAAAGTGCTCAGAACAGTTCTGGTTCCCAGATCGGGGGCTGCATTAGGGCCAGGTTCTAGGAAAGTTCTCTTAATCCTCAATCCCTGCTTTCACTCTCTGCTGTCAATTCTTCCCCCTTGGCCAGGTCCTTTACAATACTGAACCCGACCAATAGCACCTACTCCTTCTCCTGGATCTCTGAAGAAATTGAAAGTCTCCAGAACCCTCCATCATTCACGTGCCTTACAGAGAAGGGCTTCATCCACCCTGACAAGAAAGCTGAGGTGTGTGCAAACGAGGACCACGCAACCCAAGGCTTAGGTCATTCTCACCATCTCTGCATAGCAAGCGTGCCATAGACAGTAGGTGGAATTAGGCAGAACTCCCTAAGGGTGTGTCAATCAACAAGTATTTATTGAGTGGCTACCATATGCATTGGGCAATCCTGATGAACAAGATAGACCTGAGCTCTCCTGGCTAAGTATAGCGAAGCAGAGAGCTCTAGTATTTACAGTTTTTAAAAACTGAGGTTATTCAAGCAACAAAGGATAACTAGACATCAATGCCTGGGTCCTCTAGGACTTACGCAGTAAGTAGCATGACATAAAGGGTTATCTTTGTCCAAGGGGCTGACAATAGTGAAAGGACACTGATGTGTTTTTACCTGGACAGACCAAGGAGCAAAACAGAAAAGTGGAGTCCTGGCCGGTGGCTTAGTCCTAAATGTTTACACAGTGGTGTATGTCAGGAGGTAAGACTTAAAGAAATAGGAACTTGCTAGCCAAAACAGATCGGTGGGCTCCACAACCAGTAAGTTCCACAGAGAATCTTGAAGGTGGAAATAAATCCATGAAATAAAAATTATGACCTCAAATGCCTTCAGGAAGGTCACACAAATGAATAAAGCAGGCCAAAGGGACAATGACAGGGAATGCTGGACACCAGGGCCCACCGGCCACAGCACTTCTCTGGCAAATGACCACTGCACAGACAAGGGGGCCCAGGGTGGCCAACTCTCCTGAACTTTTCAGGAGAAGCCAAAATTCCAAATTTCCATGTGAATCACCCTATTTTACACATTGGTAGCTAGTTCAGTATTTTTTAACACTTCCCAAACCAAACTAAACATATCTATAGACTCTCCACCGGATTTTGAACTCTGTGTGTCATTGGTGCCCAGCCATCTAGTTAAATGTGGCCGGATCCAGGAGCTGGGTCCACCACAGACAGAGTCCCACTTGGATGTGGCCCCATTACAACCCAGAAATGTGTCAAAGATGAGCCCAATTTCTAGAGAGGCAAGTTTCAGAATCCATCATCCAGAGTCAGACTGGTCTTTGGGTGACAGTAGTGTCACTGAGGTGACATATCTCCAGAACACCTCCCTGTACCACCCTAGCATTGGCATGGACCATACATGCTAACCTGTCTAGTTCGTTTCTGGCAAAATGCCACTGTTCTTCTGCTAAGTCCTAACTAATCAGTTGCAGAGACTCACTCAAGTTAGCTAAAAAAAGAAAAGAAAAAGAAAAAGAAAGGACCTCTGGGGCACCTTTTGAGGTTGCACCTTCCTTCCAGGACTCTGCTTGTTTCTACAGCCATTCTCTCTCCACCAACCAGTTTCTTCACCATTTATTTATTTATTTTCTAGTTGCTTTGTAACTTGCCTGAGCAGATGGGTACTGGCCTGCCATGGCCAATCCACCCTCGTGGTTTGCCTCCCCATCGGCTCCACTGCCAACTGGCCCAGCCACACACTTTCTAATTCCAAGCCTGGGGGAGAGAAATCTGGTTGGTTAATCATGTTTTGTTGGACTGTGTACCAGGCTGTTGACAAGCAAGTGGATTGTCTTTCTTTGGGACAGGTGCCAACTCTTTGGTCCAGTCAGCTATGGTACAACCATGCCATCCAAAGACACGGCACAAAATACGACAACTTAGCCAGCAGAGGCTGTGGGTAGGGTAGGCTGCCTTAGTAGGACGTGTGGCCAGGGCAGACAGACATTGATGTTGCTGGTACAGCTGCACCTACCTGCCCTTACAGGGACTGTAGAAAGGTAGCAATAACCTGGTAATATCAACTGCCACGACTCTGGTGCTGACAAGTCTCCAAGCACATGGAGTAAGCAAACACAAGCACCCGTCACCACTCTGTTCCAAATTGTCTTCTTAGATTGTGTTCCAGTTCACGCCTTCCCATCTGGACATCACAGAAGCATTATGGACTTTCCTAATTCCCGAACACAACATCACGGTCCCTTTCCTGCTGGTAGGCAAGACCACCGACCCGCTCATCTCTCTGGACAAGTCACACCTCAACTTCAGTTCCCTGCTCATTGGTAAGGCTACCCTGTCCATTTGTATTTAGACTTGGCAGGATCTAGGCCAGGTTGTTAGAAGCTCCAGGAGCAGCCCAGGGTCGGGAACTTCCTTGGTGCCTTCCAGAAGCAGCATGTCAGAGGGCCTCAGTTACGTTTCAGAAAGGCACAAAGTGTTTACCTCTTGATCTCATTTAGATCAAGTGGAATCCATCTTTTAAACACGCATGCTAATAGCTCAAGGAAACGTGGGAGCCTTGTTAAAGATCCTCCTTGGCAGATGCCCTTAGGGCCTGGACTGACTCTTCGTTTCCAGAGCCTCAGGTCTGCCCCATCCTGCCTGCATGTGCCCCAGATGATGGGTTGTATTTGTCTGCTTCCTGGTCTGTGCCACAGTGACCAGATTTCTCTCGCATCAGTTCATGCATTGATTTGGCTCAACCGTCCTCTATAACCCTATGAATCTTTCCCACGGCTGTGATATCTGTGTGTGTGTGTGTGTGTGTGTGTGTGTGTGTGTGTGTGTGTATAGAATACAACTAAAGCCTGATGATTCTTTTAATATTTTCATTTATAAAATAGTATTCTTTATCGTATTTTAAGTCAATCAGTGTATCGTATAAGAAAAAATTTAATCTCTCCCCGTCCATCCTAACTCAGCCTTCCCTTTCTATCAAAGGAAATCAATGTTAACAGCTGGGTGTGTATTTTACTGATGCTCATAAGTAGGTGGGAGGGGAGATTATGGTATTTATTAAGGGTTTGAACAAATAAATGAGCAATATAGCATAAGAATAATAACAGCAAGGCTGGGCATGGTGGCTCACGCCTGTAATCCTAGCACTCTGGGAGGCTGAGGCGGGCGGATCACTCAAGGTCAGGAGTTCGAAACCAGCCTGAGCAAGAGCGAGACCTCGTCTATACTATAAATAGAAAGAAATTAATTGGCCAACTAAAAATATATAGAAAAAATTAGCCAGGCATTGTGGTGCATGCCTGTAGTCCCAGCTA
>CAUYRT010089916.1:0-18709 GCA_963574885.1 Lepilemur ruficaudatus
GCGCGCGGGGAGACCCCTTTAGAGAATCTTCGTGGTCCTCCAGGTGTGTGCCCAACCGGCGTTCGCCTCACCTGGGAACGGCCGAAACGAAACTCTCAGGCTCCCCTCAGACCTGCCGCGCCGGTCCGTGCGCGTGGAGCCACCGATTCCAACCCCCTCCTCCCCCGGGCCGATGCCCCGCGGAGCCCGGGAAGCGCTCCTGCGGCTGGGAGAACGCGGCGTGTGCGCCGGAAGCCCTCGCGGCCTCTGCGAAGGCGGCCCAGGCCGCCCTCAGCGCGGAACGCCGGTTCCGCCAGCGCCGAGGGCGGGCCGGCGCCCGGGCAGCCGCGCGTGGCCGCCAACCCGCCGCCAGCGCCCTCCGGAGCCGCGGCGGAGCCGCCTGCAGCCGTGCCCCCGCCGCCGCCCGGGCCGGCGAACGGGCTGCGGGCCGACGGGCCGCGCCGCCCCTGCCTGCCCGCTTCCCTCCCGGGCCGAGCTGTGAGGGCGCGGCCGCTGTGTATGCCTTAGATCCTCCGAACAGACTGGTTTCAAGAGCTCGATTTTATTTAAAGATGGGACCTCAGCCACGCGTGGTGGTGAGCGCCTGAGGTCCCGGCTACAAGAGGCTGAGGCGGGAGGATCGCTGGAGCCCGGGTTCGAGTCCAGCCTGGGCAACATAGCGAGACACTGTCTCCAAATTAAAATAAATATGTGTGTATATATATATGAATGTGACTTCAGTGGTAAAGACACTTTCAGAAGCAGCAGTCACCTATTTCTGTCTTGGTAATTCGAGAGCAGAACTGATCTCATCCCACAGCAGCGCGGAAGCGCGGTCCTGCTTTCCACGCACAGGGTCCCCGCCGTGGGAGAGGAGGTGAGAACGGCCCGGGCAGCAGGAAAGTGGAGGCACAGAGTGGAGAAGCCACCAGCAGCAGATGGCGACTGAGGTCCGGCGCTGAGGAAGAACGCCAAGCCGTCGCTCCCGGGAGAGCTCCGTGGCGGGGCGGTGGGCCTCGACCCGCGCCGCCATGCGGCTTCCGACTGCGCAGCCACGGGGGGCGCGGCGCCGCCTTTCGAGCGACGCCCAGAGGACGCGACGCCGCGGGCGGGCGCGGGTGGGCGCTCAGAGGGTGTTAGGTTTCATGGTTGAACCGGACAGTGGTACGTCTGGGTTTTTAGCGTGCCTGCCACCGAGGAGTGCACACCGCCCCGGACAGGCAGCTTTTCTTCCCTCGCCGCCCTGCCCGCCTCGCTCTTCCGTCTCCCGTGTCCATGGACCGCTCTGCGCGCGAGGGGCCCGAGGCCTCGGCGCTGACGGTGCCAAGCGGGTAGGGTCAGGTTGCCCTCTAGTGACAAACCTGTGGAAGTCCAAGGTGCTTCTACCGTCACAGAGAACCAGGTCGGTTAAGAGTTTTTTGTTTTTTTTTTTTTAATTAAGGTTATTACTGTAATCCTAGTTACTTGGGAGGCTGAAGTGGGAGGATCACTTGAGCCCAGGAGTTCGAGACCAGCCTGGGCAACATAGGGAGCCCTTGTCTAAAAAAATAAATAAAAAATACAAAAATCAAGATTATTAATACCAAATTAACTAGAAACGTAAACAACTTTACAGAAGAAGAACCAATATTAAGCCCTGTATTATTTGTATCACTCCAAGCTCTCCTTTACCACACATAAATGGAGAATTTTTCTCTCCTAATCTTCTGCCGGCTTTCAAGATTAAGAGTACCGAAGCCACCTTTATCCACATTAACCTTTCTCCAGATAATCACAACTGCTTCCTATAATACTGTTGCTTCTTGTCTTGGAAAACATTGCGCAGCTCTCTTTAGCCGGTGCCAAGTTTAGACTCCAGAGCTTGGCCCCCCGGAGCTTCTGCTGTGTGGCTCCGATCCTCGCCGGCCTCACTGGAAGTGGATTGTTACACACGCACGATAGTTGTACGGTACTATATCAAGTGTAAATGCACGACACAAATTTATTCTGTTTTCACATTTTTAGTGAGCACCACACCCACCGTGTGCCAGGTGTTCAGGCACTGGTATGTACAAAGCAGCCACATGTTTTTTATTCTGGCTCTTTTTTTACTATGTACTCCCATCTATGTTTGGAGGAGGAAGGGGGAGAGTCTATCTTTTTGGGCTGTATACCCTAAAGTAGAATCATGGAATTAAAATTACAGTGAGTTTTATAGCTCATTATGTATTGACAAATTTCTTTCCAGAGACTGAAAATATTTCCAGATTATTCATAATGTTACAGAAAAAGTGTACTCTTTCCCTACTTTCTATAAGCTGCACAGAAAAAACAATTCCATTGGTAAGCATTCAGATTTTTAATTTTTTGGCCAACAAAATGGAGAAAGAGAGCTTGTGCCCTAAAGGCACCTTCTCCAGAAATTTTAAAGCGTTATATATGGGACTAAGGAGGTGTATGAGCATGCACAGGGTGGAGTTCAGATGCGCCAGCACAGTTCATGTACCTGGTTTTTCATTTATTGCATGTACAGAAAATGGCAGTGATTCTCACTTGGGGGAGTGATTTTTATTTGTATTATAATGGATGTTAATGAGTTAAAATAACTGAAGGTCTGCTCTGGTCTGCACCCCGGCTTTGTGCATGTCTGGACCTCTGGCATCCAGCATGGGTTATGTGCTTATCTGTATCATCTGGGCCTTCTGGTATCCTTGAGTAGCTGTGCCTATAGATAAAGAAACTGAAGAAAAACTGTTAAAAGAAAGAAAGAAGAGAGAAGGAAAAAAAACTGGTAAAAGTTTTTCCATCTGCTTTGTTGGGGCCATCTTGGTAACAATAACAAATTTATACTAGTTTTCGTGCAGTACCTACTTCAGTAGGTTTTATAATTTTAAAATATTTTTGTTACTTTGACAGATGCATCTAGGACTACCACGAAATTATAAGTTCCTTTGTGCAAATTAGAAGAAAGCAGCCATACAGGCATATCTTTGTATGCAGGGCACCTTCGCATAGAGAAAAAGGTGCTATTCTTCTGAATGGACAGTGCTGGTGACGGTACAGTGGCTTTGTGGATAGAGCACGGGATAGACCCACATGACGGGCATCAGCTGCCTACCCATGTCTTTGAAGTCCACATTGTGGACCTTCATCTATGTGGCCCTATGTTTATTTAACAAACATTTTGAACCTCTGCTAAGATAGGTAAAATCATACTTTAATGCAAATAGGTAATGAGTATATGTCAAAGATTTGATCCAACTCAATTAATGAGGAAGCCAGTAAGATGTTAATACTAGCTGGAGGAGCATTTGTGGAACTGGGCACTTATAAGCAATTTAATAAAGGATTGTTAGGATAAGATTTAAAAAACTATTTAAAATCCTACAAGGCAATACACTGTAACTTTTGGGATTATCTTTTCCACTGGACAAATTACTTACATCTCTACCAGAACTGTTTAGGTTGCCCTTGAAAGAGTTGTAAAACAGGCCAATCAGTGGAAATTAAATCAAAGGGCAAACCTAGGCACTGCACTGAAAGAAAACTCAGAAATCGTTTTCCTATTTCCAAGTTTTGCATAATTATTCTAATAGTCTCCCTCACTTGCAATGAGAAATAATCTCCAAAGATTATTCTCAATCCCAAAAGGAATGGTTTTGTAATATTTGCTTGGCTTGATTATTGAAGGAAGTACAGAAAGAATGATCATTAACTATTAGACCAACGTGAGTATGCTCTGCAAACACAGAATCATGTAATACTGAGCAATTACCCAGCCCAAGACTGAGCGCTATGATCTCCCCAAAAGAGAATCATTCTCAAATATACTATTCCAGATATGGTCTAATCATATGGTCAATGATTGCACAATTTTTCATAATTTTCTGGTAAAAAGGAGAACAATTTATTATTGAACTTATAAAATTTAGATAGTGAAAAGTAAAGAGATTCAGTAAAAGCATTGTTCTCTGAATTCTAAGGATTATGTGAGAATCAGATAACCATAAAAAATGTTTCAATTTCAATTTACAAAAGCATAGGCTACTAAATTGAGAGTTAGTTTTAGCTTAGACAGAGAAAGGGCTGCCTTATATTTTTTATGAAATCTAGAGTAATAAAAATAATAGAAACAATATTCCTAACAAAATATCACAACTTTCCCTTCATTCAGTCCTATGTAATTGAATCTTGTGTGGCAGGATCTTGGGTCAGCAATCTGTTTCCATGAAGTATGTGTGCCTGCACCTGGACTAAAAACAGTCCGGAAATCTCAGTCAGGTAGGTAACTGGTATAGTCTGAATGTTGTCTAGGCAACATCAGTGCAAAAGCCTGTACCCAGGAATCTATTATTTGAAGTATCAATAGTTTAAAATATTAAGTCATTAAATATGAAATGTCTGGTTTCGAATCAAAAGTTTAGTTTATCATATCTCAACAAAGAAGCAGTACAATTAATCAAAGTATGTGCCTTAGCTATCAACACAGTTTAGCCATCTTAATGGTAGCATGTTTATGCCAGCAGCAAAGAAGCCTGGAGAGCAAGTGGCTATGAAATCGCAAAAGGTGTTTTCCACAGCTTGTTCAAAATTGAATATTTTTCCTTGCAAGAAGTGGTCCAAAGCCTGGAAGAAGTGGTAGTCAGCTGGTGCAAGTTCTGGTGAACATGGTGGATGACAGAGACTTTCCAAGTCCAGCCTCTGTAGTTTGAGCAGTGTTGTTTGTGTGACATGTGGTTGAGCATTGTCTTGCAAGAGCATTGGCCTGTCTCTGTTGACCAGTCTCAGCTGCTTAATCACAAGCATCCTCATCATTTCATCCAACTGGTTGCAGTAGACATTCACTGTAATCAACTGACTAGGTTTGATGAAGCTGTAGTGGATACTACTAGTGCTGGACCAGCAAACACCATTAGCTTTGTTTTTTTTTTTTTTTTTTTTTTTTTTAGACATATTCTCACTCTGTTGCCCAGACTAGAGTGCCATGGTGCGTTGGCATTAGCCTAGCTCACAGCAACCTCAAACTCGTGGGCTCAAGTGATCCTCCTGCCTCAGCCTTCCAAGTAGCTGGGACTATAGGCACGCGCCACCACACCCAGCTAATTTATATATATATAATATTCTTTTTTTTTTTTTTTTTTTAGTTGTCCAGCTAATTTCTTGCTATTTTTTTTAGTAGAGACAGGGTCTCGCACTTGCTAAGGCTGGTCTCGAACTCCTGAGCTCAAACGATCTGCCCGCCTTGGCCTCCCAGAGTGCTAGGATTAAAGGCATAAGCCACCATGCCCGGCCACCATTAGCTTTCTTGATGCATATTTGGTTTTGGACTGTGTTTCAGCACTTCATCTTTATCCAACCATTGTGTTGAACACTCTCTCAACTGTCAAAAAGAATCTGTTTTTCATCATATGTAACAAGTTGGTGTAGAAATGGTTCACCTTTATGTCATGACAGCAAAGGAAGGTCAAGCTTCCAGATGATTTCTCTTCTGATGCTCATTTAATTCATGCGGAACCCATCTTTCCAGCTTCTCTACTTTGCTGATTTGTTTCAAATGGTCCAGTGTTGTGGGAATAGTAACATCAAACCTTGTTGCTAATTCACAGGTAGGTTTTGATGGATTCACTTTCACTACAGCTTTCAGCTCATCATTATCCACCCTGGTCTCAGGTTGCCCACGTGGCTCATTTTCAAGATTAAAATCACCAGGACGGAACCTCTCAAACCATCAACATACTGTGCATTCATTAGCCACATCTTTCCCAAACACTTCATTGATATTTGGAGCTGTCTGTGCAGCATTGGTTCCACGACAGACCTCATGTTTGAAAATAACACGAATTTTTGACTTATCCATGGTTTCACAAAAATGGCTCTAAAAAAAAATTTGAAAGATGATCACAAGCCAAACCATGCATTTGAAAGACTGAGGATGTACCTTCACAATAAAAATAAGATAAGAAGTGTCAAAGTGAAATGTCAGAGATGACAACTGTCAAACTTAGTACTGAAGGAAATCGGACATTTCATACTTAACCTCTTTTAGTCCTTTCTGTGGGATTCCACAACTGTCTTTTCAGGAAGAACAAATTCTAGCTTCTAGCAGAGCCTTCAGACAAGTGTCTGAAGGAAGCAGATGCTTATCTGATAATGCGACTGCCTAGTTGTGGTGAATTAATTACAGTAATAAATAGTATTAGAATGTAAGAAAGTAAAATTCTCTATTTGGATCAGTACGTAATTATTTCATAAGGGTTTAATCAGTGATTCCCTGAAAGTAAGACTATATTACAGACAGTGACGGCATTTATAAATCTCTAAGACCTTCCCATAAACCATTCAAGTTTTGGAATATTTATATTATTAATAATAACATTTTACCAATACAAACTTAACCTAGGGAAAACTGAGTGTCTCTTTTAGTTTAGCAAATTTTTTTGGTTGGCTCGTACAAAGGTGTTGAGCTAATTAAGAAATATGGAAAAAACGAAGTCAAAATAAAGTTATAAAACCACAAAAAAAAAAAAAGAAATATGGAGGATACCAAACAAACATAATTATTTCTTTTCTTTTTCTTTCTTTTATTTTTTAGAGATAGGGTCTTGCTCTGTCACTCAGACTGGAGTGCAGTGGCACAATCATAGCTCACTGCAAACTGGAACTCCTGGGCTCAAACAATCCTCCCACCTCAGCCTCTCACATAGCTAGGGCTACAGGTACATGACACCCTGCCTGGCTAATTATTTTAAAATTTTTGAAGAGACGGGGTCTCACTATGTTGCTCAGGCTGATTTCCGACTCCAAACCTCAGGTGATCCTCCTACTTCGGCCTCCCAAAGTGCTGGGATTACAGGTGTGAGCCACCATGCCAGACCCAAACTTAATTATTTCTAGCATCTCTCCTTTTATAAGGTGAAAGAATAACTCTTTGTGATTTCCAAGGGCCCTATGGAAATTTCAAAGATAGTTTAGGTGTAAAAAACAGCCCACCTAACCCCCCCCCCTTTTTTTTTTTGAGACAGAGTCTCACTATGCTCCCTGGGCTAGAGTGAGTGCCGTGGCGTCAGCCTAGCTCACAGCAACCTCAGACTCCTGGGCTCAAGTGATCCTACTGCCTCAGCCTCCCAAGTAGCTGGGACTACAGGCATGTGCCACCATGCCCAGCTAATTTTTTCTATATATTTTCAGTTGGCCAATTAATTTCTTTCTATTTATAGTAGAGACGAGGTCTCGCTCTTGCTCAGGCTGGTTTCCAACTCCTGACCTTGAGCAATCCACCTGCCTTGGCCTCCCAGAGTGCTAGGATTACAGGTGTGAGCCACCGTGCCCAGCCTCTAACCCGCTTTTTAAAAAATTTTAAGACCTGATTTTGGGAAGACAAAATTAAAAGAATAATCAGAGGATATTTGGATACATGATTAAGATAGGCTCATAGGAGGCCTGAGAATCAATACTTGGTTACTTACGTAATCAATGTGAATATATTTTAAAATAGACACAGAATAAAGCAGCATGATTATAAGGAAATCTAGCCCTTTCACAAGTGAGGAATACTTTGTATTATTTTGTTCTATTTGAATAATCAAGGACGTTATCTGGGAAGATGACCCAGAAGGTGAAGGATAACCTTTGCTGCCCCTTGGCAAGAGCTGCAGGACCATGCTATCATTTAACAGAGAAAACCAAATTCTAGTTTTGCATTAATGTAGTACAAGGAAGTAAATGTTTCATAATGGCCCCCACTTTAAACAATTACTCAGTGAACAAGCCCCTCAAAACTGGGCAAACTTTGTCAAAATTTAACATATGTCATGGTTGCTCTTCAGACTCAGGTAGTATAAACCAAGGCAAATAAAATTCACTTCTCTCACACCCAACAACTCACTATTCACTCAAATTTTATATTTTGTATATTTTTACATATTCTAGAACAGATATATTTATTTTAGGACAAACTCCACTTTTTTCCTTGAAAACAAAAACTCATCCCATTACTTTGCATGCACATTTGTATTTTTCTATCACTATTGTTACAAGGATGATCCTAATTAACCTTACATATTTAGTAACTTTTTACCAAAGTTAACTGAATTATATTTGAAATAGAAAACTGGAAGACTGGTGATTGATAACTATTTGTTACATATAAGCATTTCAGCAGACTAGTAAATCTCACAGATATGCATAACACAGCTCTCTAAGCCATACATAGAATTTCTTTTATAATTTCTTAAAATGGCCAAACACATTCTTTAGTATGACCCAAAGATATAATTACTGTGTTGCACATAAAAATAAAAAGCAAAAGTATATGAATTTAAAATCATACTTAGTAGTCATTGTTTCAGTTACTTAGAAATTATTCTGGTATCAAAAGATTATTCATTGGCCACAGGCAGCAGCTCATGCCTGTAATCCCAGCACTTGAGAGGCCAAAGAGGGAGGATCACTTGAGGCCAGGAATTTGAGGCTGCAGTCAGCTATGTTCATGCCACTGCACTCCAGCCAGGGTGACAGAGAAAGAACCTGTCTCAAAGAAAAAACAATTAGGTTATTCATTAATTAAATTGATTTAATATTAATTGAAGTTTTTAAAAGTTACCTAAGGATCTTGGAAATTATGTTTGTCTATATACTATAAAACATAACTACTATTATAAAAACACTAGTTGAAATTATGATTTGATCTAGTTGAGCACCAATATACATTTGAATAGTTAGCTTATTTGAGAAATAAACCAAGATAAAAAATTCAGGAAGTTTAAGTTAACTAAAATAATGCTGTTGGAATAAGTCTGTCCATCTGGGTGGAGTTTCTTTTTCCACTTTGCTGTAGTACTTCTGGTTTATAATTCATTAAGTTTGGCAGGGTGCGGTGGCTCACGCCTGTAATCCTAGCACTCTGGGAGGCCGAGACGGGAGGATCGCTCGAGGTCAGGCGTTCGAGATCAGCCTGAGCAAGAGTGAGACCCCGTCTCTACTAAAAATGGAAAGAAATTAGGTGGACAACTAAAAGTACAGAGAAAAAATTAGCCGGGCATGGTGGCACATGCCTGTAGTCCCAGCTACTCAGGAGGCTGAGACAGAAGGATTGCTTGAGCCCAGGAGTTTGAGGTTGCTGTGAGCTAGGCTGACGTCATGGCAGTACGGCACTCTAGCTGGGGCAACAGAGCGAGACTCTGTCTCAAAATAAATAAATAAATAAATATAATTTGTTAAGTTCGTATAATTACTGAAGTAGATTTCTGAAGAGTCTTGTTTAGTTTATATCATGATTCTAAAGTAATTTTCTCTTTGTAGTGTTCATTTTCATTAAAATTCCCAAGGAACATTTTCTAGAACTTTATATATGTGTGGGAGACTTATCCAGAAAAAAAAGAGAATATAAAATATTTCTAATATATTTTAATGATAATGGACTCAGCTTAAGTAGTCCACACTTTGATTTTGCAGTTTTGCATTGATTATCTCTCTTGGGTCCTAAATTAAATTAATGTCCAAATATGTCTTTTTGAGTTTTTTCTTTTCTTTTTTTTTGGTGGTGATGGGCTCATCATTATAAATGAAATATCTCTTTTTAATTATATTTTCTAGCTGTATTTCAATGATATGAAGAATGTGGCAGGTTTTCTGGTTTCTCATGCAAAAGTCTCTGCTTATGGCATAAACCCAAGATACGACTCCAGGCCCTGAGGTCACCAAGCTCCTCGTCCCACTTAGAAGCAGTAGAGTAAAGCAATTAGGATTCCCAAGGTCTAAACATTCCCTCTGCCACTTCCTAGCTGTCTGATTTAATAAACCTCTTTGTGCCTGGGTTTCCTCAGCTAAAAAATGGGAGTAGTAATAGTACTTGCATCATAGGATTGTCAAGAGCATTAATTCAGGTAATAGGTGCACAGCTCTTAGAACCATATCTGGCTGATAGTTAAGTACTCAATAAGTGTTATTATTAAGAATTACCTGACCCTTAATTTAAGTGAGAGCAAAGAAATGGAGAAGACCTTCAGAGGATGGGAGAATTTTATGTATTTGGTGATTGGCCCTGAACAGCTCAGGTTTGTCTTGAATATTTAAAAAAAATTTTTTTGGCTGGGCACAGTGGCTCACACCTGTAATCCTAGCACTCTGGGAGGCCGAGGCAGGAGGATCGCTCAAGGTCAGGAGTTCGAAACCAGCCTGAGCAAGAGCAAGACCCCGTCTCTACTAAAAATAGAAATTAATTGGCCTACTAAAAATACATAGAAAAAATTAGCCGGGCATGGTGGCGCATGCCTGTAGTTCCAGCTACTTGGGAGGCTGAGGCAGAAGAATTGCTTGAGTCCGGGAGTTTGAGGTGGCTGAGAGCTAGGCTGACACCACAGCACTCTACCCAGGGCAACAGAGTGAGACTCTGTCTCAAAAAAAAAAAAAAATTTTTTTTTAGAGATAGGGTCTTGCTGTGTGGCCCAGGCTGGTCTCAAACTTCTAGCCTCAAGTAGTCCTCCCATGTTGGCCTCCCAAAGTGCTGGGATTACAGGTGTGAGCCACTGCACCTGGTCTGGCTTGAGTATTTAATGTAGAATTTCTGTATTTGCAAAACACCAAGTTGTCAGAACCACCTTCTGGAAATTAGAGAAAATTTTATGATCCTTTTGTGATCCTTATTGCTATTTCCATGACCAGTGAGTTTTTACTCTACAATATACACTTAGTAAGCATTCCTTACTTTCTTTGTGCATTTCACTTAAAAAAAAAGGAGAATTGGCCACATGTTTAGAGGAGGAAAAAAATCCTGTTTTGTACTCTATGTGCAAAGCTGCTGTCATAGTCACTGGTTTTGCCAATGTTTATTGTGCCTTATGTTTTGCTTCAGTTGGCATAATTTCATGCTACGTTAGCCATATAAGAAGGGTTTATGGTGAATGATATAAAAACGTTTCAATTAGCAAAGATGCCAGGTGTGTGGTGTTGGAAAATTGTAATGGGAAGATTCTAACCTTGTTCATAGAGTACCCTAGTTACCCGAAACATTGTTTTAACATCTGTTCCAGTCACATTCATTAGCAGGCATTTGCAGTATTGTGAATGGAATACTGATTTCCAAAGACAAGGCAATCAACAGTTGCTTGATTTGGAAACCAAATGGTTCCTGTCAATTTGCATGACAGTGTCAAGAGTGTGGCTGCAAAGACTGTTGCTCTGGGTGGACTAAAAGAAAGTAGAACCTACTGCAGGATCATCTAGAAATCTGGTAGGTTTGTGGGGAGAGCTGGAGAGAGCCTTGCCTTCTCCTCCACCTCCCATTCATCACCAAGTGCAGCAGACTCTGACCATTGCTCCTATCTGCCCATCTTCGCTGTGAGTTCTGCCCTGGTTTTGGTCTGCATTGGCTCACATGCCATTCTCCCTGCCTTGTCCCTTCCAGTGGTCGGTCATTCCACATGGCTCCTGGCTCAGTGATTTTGTTACTGCCCAACCAGGTTCATTGCCCACTGCTCAAGAGGAAGCCAATATGCGGAGACAGCCGGGGTTACAGTGGAGAAAGAGTTTAATATTACAGGGTGCATGCGAGGAGATGGGAGGGATTACTCAAATCTGCCTTCCCGGGAATTTGTGGGCCAGGATTTTTAAAGATAGTTTGGTGGGCACAGGCCAAGGGAATTGAGTCTACTGATTGGCTGGGGATGAACTCATAGGGTTCGGAAGCAGAATTTGTCTTCTTGCACTGAGTCAGTTCCCAAGTTGCAAGACCAGTTGTGTAAGTTACTTGGTGTGGGTCACTGGTCTGCTTGGGCCAGCTGGTCCACCAGAACACAGGGCCCAGAAGATATCCTAAAAATCAGCCTTAGGTTTCACAAGGGTTATGTTATCTATAGGAGTGATGAAGAAAGCTAAAAATCTTTGATTGTCAGCTATATGACTCCTGCGTAGCAAGTAATTACAGGAAAGCAAGTTCGGGAGCAATGGCTGGTGTGTGTATGTGTTTTAAACTACCCTATCTGTTTGCAGAGTTCAGGTCCCTACTACAGTTCCCACATTATGGGCTTTTATTAATTTTATTAATACAAAGGGTGGTTTCCATTTTTTTCATACATACAAATCTGATTACCGGTTGATCATCTCCAATCCAAAAATCTGAAATCCAAAATGCTCCAAAAGCAGAGACTTTCTGAGTGCCAAAATGACACCAGAAGTGGAAAATTCTACTCATAAGTGCTTAACGCAAACTTTGTTTCATGCACAAAATTATTCAAAATATTGTATAACATTACCTTCAGGCTATGCATGGAAAGTATATATGAAACATAAATGAATTTCATGTTTATAAATCTCTTTCCACTAAAGTGACAGCTCTTTGAAAGCAGGGGCTATTTCATTCATTTTCATCTTCAGATTCTCAGGGCCTGACATGTTGTGCCAAGCAGTATCTAATTGTTAAATAAATTTTAAATTGTAAATTAAATAATGTAAATGTAGAATTTCATAACTTAACTAAAAGATAAGCAAAAGTGTCTAAAAAATGGTAACTATCTTTCCTTGTACAGTTCCTATTTGCTAGGTACTTAAGTAAATATTTTATATTTGTTATGTCAGTGTTTCCCAAATGTCAGTGTACTATTTTCTTTAATTTGACTCATTTTTACTAATATAAGTGTATTTTAAAAGAAAAATTCATATTATTACCACATGTAGAAAACTGATATCACTTGCCTTAAATAGAAGTAAATTGTGTAATGTAAGCAGTAGTATATTTAATCAATTTACCAAAATGTTTTCTAAAAAGAAGAAAATTGCTTAAGATCAGTCAAGAAATAAAAGCGTTCAGCTCAATTTCACATAGCTTAACAAAAAGTAGTGAGGATCTACATTAATGAGAATGTTTTAGTTTTGATGTAAACTTGCACCAAGAATTTGCATTTATGTGCATTCATAAGTTGAGAGGTCATTATATATCATTTACTCTTTTGAGAGTTCCTAACCAAAGTGATGTAAGTAACTTTTGTTCAACAAATTTTAGTTAAAAAAAGCCATACAAAGAGATTGCCAGAATTTGCACTTGTGTTGAGATGTTTGGTAATGACGCCCAAAATGATGGAAAACACATTGATTCACTCGAAGCTGACCATGGCATTGGAAAAAAAAACAGTTTTTAAAATATTTTTTTAATTAAAGGTGGCTTGAGTCTTTTTTTAGTTCAGACTTTTCTCAGCAAGATTTTTGGCTGAGTTTAAAATCAATGTGTTCAGCTTACCAAAGGAATCAAACACATCAGCATTAGGAAGTGCCTCTCCCTCAGTCTAGTTTTGACCATTGTGTACACTTCACCTTGCCTGTGGAACACAGCAGGTTCTTGAAAAACATTGTTTCATTCGCTGTCCTTTCCTTATAATGTTGAAGAGAAAAAGAGTCGATTCCCTGCCAGGGCCACTGTCTATATGGAATTTGTCCTTTGTCACCATGTCTGTGTGGGTTTTCTCTGGGTACTTTAGTTTCTGCCACATCCCAAAGATGTGTGTATTAGGTGAGCTGGCATGTCTACATGGTCCCTGTGTGAGTGGGTGTGGCGCTGTGCCCTGCCCTGGGATGGCGTCCTCTCCAGGCTGGTTCCCACCTTGAGCCCTGAGGTGCCAGTACATGTTCCAGGCCACCTGAGACCCTGAATGAGAATAAGTGGGGAAATAATTATCTTGTTTTTATTAATCTCAAATGTATATAGAGCTCACATTTATTTAAGTATTTAATATTAGAAGTGTTTTGGTCTTAAATATTTAAGGTGATGGCTATCCCAAGTACATTTATTTGATCTTTACAGATTATATGAATGTATTAAATTATCACATGTACCCTGAAACTATGTACATCTATTATGTATCCATTAAAACAAAGAAGTGTTTTGTTCTTTATTTATAAGTATGGTGGCTGGGAGCAGTGGCTCAAGCCTGTAATCCTGGCACTCTGGGAGGCCACAGCAGGAGGACTGCTTGCACTCAGGAGTTCAAGACCAGCCTGAGCAACAGCGAGACCCCATCTATACTAAAATAGAAAAATTAGCCCGGCATGGTGGTGCGTGCCTATAGTCCCAGCTACTTGGGAGGTGGAGGCAGGAGGATGGCTTGAGACCAGGAGTTTGAGGTTGCTGTTAATTATGATGACGCCATGACACTGTACCCAGGGTGACAGAGAGAGACCCTGTCTCAAAAAGAAAAGAAAAGAAAAAAGAAGTTTGGTAATGTTTTTGTGACCAGAAGTATGCCGAAGGAACTTAACTCTTGTTTATATGCATTAGGCCATGGTCAAATTTGTTTCTTTATACCTCGTTTCGCTTAAAGTCAAAGTTTCCAAGAATCTATCCACAAAGTTAAGTGAGGACTTAGTATTGCTTTGTAGGAATAAATTCAAGTTGTTCGGATGAGCAAATGTATCTTCAGGTTGTGCTAATTTGCAAAGTCATCCAGGCACGCATATCAACTCGGAGAACAGATGTTCCTTTCAGAATGACTTTCTCCTCATGGTTTGGTTTGGTGCTGGGAGAACTCAGCGGCTTTAATGTGAAACAGTAGCTGTTTGGAGTCACTGTTCATCTCTACACAAAGCTCAGAAAAGTGGAGAATTCAGTTAGAATGGACAAATTTGGGCCAGGTGCAGTGGCTCACGGCTGTAATCCCAGCACTTTGGGAGGCTGAGGCAGGAGGATCCCTTGAGCCCAGGATTTCAGGTGTGCTGTGAGCTATGATGACGCCACATCACTCCATCCTGGGCAACAGAGCGAGACCCTGTCTCTGAAGAAAGCAGAGAGTCTTGGAGAGAGACTTGCGGAGGGTGCCGAGGGCGGGGCTGAGGGAGAGGAGCAGCTGGAGGAGGGACGCCCAGCGTGCTGAAGAGACGGCTGCGCTGGAAACCACAGGAGTGGGATGTGTGTGAATCCGTCAGGCAAGAAATTGTTCTACCCCAGCAGCTGGCCCCTTCTGAGGAGTGTGACAGCTGTGCCTGTTTCTCGGGTGTCAGAGACTTTGGTACACTGGTGCCGTGACGCCTCAGCATCACTGCTGACTCGTTTAGTGCAGTGTTGAGCCTTTGGATGCCTCTTGATGTGTGTCACCAGCATTTTACAAGTCATAACGGGGGCGGCAGTGACACAGTGGTTGAAGAACTCAGTGCCTAGCTTGTTAGAGGGGACACTGACGTGAAATCCCCCAGGTAAAGTCTAGAGTTGGAGTGGAGGTGACCAGGCGTCCATGACTCAGGGAGGAAGTTGGTGTCGGACATTCAGATGGTCTGGGTCTCAACAGTGCAAGATATTTTTTAATGATAGTGTCATAAGGAGCGGAGAGAACTTAAGCGCTGCTCGCTGGCCCCCTGATTTAAGAAGCGCAGGAGGAGAATAAAAGTTCATTTAATTGTTAGTGAATCAGAGGGAAGAAGCACTTCTCCTTGGTGTGTGAGGAGTGTCCCCATACTACGTCGCTCTCTACTAAGTCAAAAGCTTTGAGGAAGAGAACCGCCCTGCGAAGTGACATGCTAAAAAGATGGATTGCTCAGTGGGTCTGGGTGGCCCTAAAATATATGTTCCCTGGAATTTGCAGAAATTATTGGCAAATATTTGATATGAAGCAAATTTGTGACCCAGAGTTATAGTTTACGCACTGCTCAAAGAGTGGATGTCCTCTCGCTCTCTCTCGCTCTGTCTCTCTCTCTCTCTCTCTCTCTCTCTCTCTCTTCTGTGGTGGAATCTGTGCACTGACTTTCTGTCTTTGAGACAATGTTTGTGGTCAAAGTTTATCAAATACAGTGTATATATTTTTCCTTGTCCTAGTGCTTTCTCTTTCATATTGTTTTGTGGCATTTTCTTAGTTTCTGTGTTCTTGTAATGAGTACGCCTCTCAGCCAATAATCTCAGGTGTTCAAGAAATATTATTTTAAAACGTTTTTACAACTCAGTATTTTGTTTGAAACCCATTCTTACTGAGCCGATGGAAAATAAATCACAGCCATTTTTAAGTTATATCGAGAGTCTTGGGGCTGGTTACATAAAGTATAAGGGTTTGGGGTGGAATCTTTCTGGCCCTCAAGTCACTGGTGCACACAGGGGTCCCCTGAGAGGTCCACTGTTTCTCTCCACGTGGCGTTTTCAGCCTTGGCAGCTCTCTGAAGTGTTCCTGTGTCACTTGCAACCAGAACTCAGCCTGGAATGCCTTTGGTCCTGTCTCTCTTGGGGTTTGCTGTTAGGGATTGGGGCCCATGTACCCTCTGCTCTGGAATGTCAAGTCCCATTGCATCACTGCCCAAGCCTGGGGGAATGTACTTCCTGACTCAGGATTTCCTTCTCTCTTCATGTTTCCTGCCATGAAACTTTGTCCACAATTAGCAACACTTTCCCAAGACTGGGGCTTAGGCTCTTTTCTTTTCTTTCTTTTCTTTTCTTCTTTTTTTTTATTTCTCCTGCCTCTCCCCCCACCCCCCATCTTTTCTTCTTTTTTGAGACAGAGTCTTGCTCTGTCACCCCGGGTAGAGTGCAGTGGCATCATCATAGCTCACAGCAACCTCAAACTCCTCGGCTCAAGTCATCCTCCTGCCTTAGCCTCCCAAGTAGCTGGGACTACAGGCACATGTCACCATACCTGGCTAATTTTTCTGTTTTTAGTAGAAACAGGGTCTTGCTCTTGCCCAGGCTGGTCTCGAACTCCTGAGCTCAAGCAATCCTCCCACCTCGGCCTCCCACAGTGCTGGGATTACAGGCGTGAGCCACCTAGCCTGATAGAGGACTATTTAGGTTATCTATTTCATCTTGAAGGAACTTGGGTAGTTTGTATCTTTCAAGAAATCTCGTTTTATTTAAGTTGTCAAATTTATTGACAAAATTTATTATTGTTAAATATGTTAAATAACATATTATTGCTAAATATAATTGTTAAATATGTCTCCTCTTTCATTCCTGATATTAATTTTTTTTTTTTTTTTTTTTTGCTGCCAGGGCTAGAGTGAGTGCCGTGGCATCAGCCTAGCTCACAGCAACCTCAAGCTCCTGGGCTCAAGCAATCCTACTGCCTCAGCCTCCCAAGTAGCTGGGACTACAGGCATGCACCACCATGCCCGGCTAATTTTTTCTATATATTTTTTTAGTTGGCCAATTAATTTCTTTCTATTTATAGTAGAGACGGGGTCTCGCTCTTGCTTAGGCTGGTCTCGAACTCCTGACCTTGAGGGATCCGCCTGCCTTGGCCTCTCAGAGTGCTAGGATTACAGGCATGAGCCACCGTGCCCGGCGCATTCCTGATATTAATAATTTTTGTCTTCTCTTTCTCCCCCGTCCCCCGGGTCATTCTGGCTAGATGTTTATCAGTTTCCTTGATCTCTAAGAGTCAGCTTTTTATTTTATTGTTTCTTCATGTTGTTTTTCTATTTTCTGCATATCAATTTTTACTGTTATCTTTAGTATTTCCTGCCTTTGGCTTACTTTGGGTTTAATTTGCTCTGCTTTTTCCAGTTTCTTACTGTGGGAGCTTAGATTACTGATTTTAGATCTTTCTTCTTTTCTAATATAAGCATTTAATCTTATGACGTTTTCTCTAAGCAGAACTTTACCAATGTCCCAAAAATTTTGATATGTTGTATTTTCATTTAATTCAAGATATTTCAAATATCATTTGTATTTTTTTCATTGATCCATGGATTATTTAGAAGTCTAGTGTTTAATTCCCACATATTTGAGAGATTTTCCAGGTATATTTCTGTTACTGATTGCTAATATAATTCCATCGTGATCAGAAAACACACTTCGATTTTTTCTTTCAAATTTATTGAAACTTATGTTATGGCCCAAAACATGGTCTTCCTTGATCTATTTTCATGTGCACTTGGATGCATATTGCACATTCCGTGGTGGAGTGTTGAATAAATGTTCATTAGGGTATGTTGGTTGACAGCGTTGTTCAAGTCTTCAATACCCTTATTCATCTATTTATTTTATAATGACTTAGATAGGAATGTCGAAATCTCCATCTGTGTTGGAGACTTTGCCTATTTATCCTTTCAGCTTTATCAGTTTTTGCTTCATATATAGGCATACCTCAGAGATACTATGGGTTTGGTTCTAGACTGCTGCAATAAAGTGAATATCACAATAAAGAAAGTCACATAATTTTTCAGTTTCCCAATGCACACAAAAGTTATGCTTACACTATACTCTACCCCATTAAGTGTTCAATAACATTATGTCTTAAAAAAACAATATGTGTACCTTAACTTAAAAATACTTGATTGCTAGGCAGGGCACGGTGGCTCACGCCTGTAATCCTAACACTCTGGGAGGCCGAGGCGGGCCGATTGCTCAAGGTCAGGAGGTCGAAATCAGCCTGAGCAAGAGCGAGACCCTGTCTCTACTAAAAATAGAAACAAATTAATTGGTCAACTAAAAATACATAGAAAATATTAGCCAGGCATGGTGGTGCATGCCTGTAGTCCCAGCTACTCGGGAGGCTGAGGCAGGAGAATCGCTTGAGCCCAGGAGTTTGAGGTTGCTGTGAGCTAGGCTGATGCCACGGCACTCTAGCCCGGGCAACAGCGTGAGACTCTGTCTCAAAAAAAAAAAAAAAAAAAGAATGAAAAATACTTGATTGCTAAAAACTTCTGACACAGAGACATGAGCACATGCTATTGGAGTAATGACACTGATAGACTTGCTCAACACAGAGTTGCCACAAACCTTCAATTTGTAAAAAATGCAAAATCTGTTAAGTACAATGAAGCAAAGTACAATAAAATGAGGTATTCC